>SNQJ01S0042971.1:36208-50623 GCA_010110895.2 Picea sitchensis | reverse complement strand
TAACCCTATGTGGGAAGCTCACTCAGATATCTATGAATACCAATGGAACTTCAATAGAGGATGATTTTGAGATTGTTAAATTTATTGAGAACAAAGCCCCATTTGCCATGTTACTAGGAAAACCTTAGATTGAAAGAGATCAGGCCAGAAGGAAAGAAGAAGAAGTCTTAGAGAAGAAAAAGAAAGCATTAAAATATTTCATGACTAGGAGGATCACGCAGTTGATTGAAGAATAGGAGAACAGATCAAAGCTACTTAGGACCAGAGACTTGGATGTCGAAGTTGGAAGGACAAAGGAGGTACAAAAGAGTAGAGCATCTACCCCAACTAGAGAAGAAGTATTACCCGTGCACCCTACTAAAGAATCTCAGCAACGCAAAATTACTATGCCAAAAAAAGACAAGAATAATAATGGAAAAAGGAATACCGAGACGAAGCTCACTGGAAAGAAGGCTAGAAAACTCAGTAAGAAGAGAGAAAACATCAAATAATTACAAAAGGTTAGAGAGGGAACTTCACATAAGGAAAATTTGCAAAATTGGAACTTCGTCGAGATATCAGAACAATGTCACATGGCACCTTGCCATGACGAAGCAATATATCTGTTGGGAACAGTGTAACCGTTAGACCGATGCCCCAAATGGGTAGAAAGGAATTTATGGTCAGAAAGTTTGCCACCAGACCGTTGGGACCGTGCCATAATGGATAGAACTGAGTTAATGAAGGCTTCTCACCCATTGCAAGAGATCCATTGCCAAGTTATCTATTTATTCTATCAAGCCACGCACCGAGAACAATTTTGCCAACCGTAATTATCTGAGCCCGTAGATTAGTTGATTTTTCATAGTGATCATTGTGCTATCACCATCCGTCCCGCTGTATTGAGCAGTTACTCTTTGAACCCGAGATATTCAACCATGAGCATGTATGTCTGAATAGATTAGCGCAATCAAAGAGTCTGTGAAGGAAGTACTCATCAACCTCATGAATGAGAGAGTGATGTCTGAAAGAGTGATGTCTGTGGGTGTACATGCATCATCGACGAGAGGAGTGAAAGCCTCTCCATCGACTGCTCGCAGAGCCAGACCATCCCAACCGTCAGTAGAAAAGAGAACCAAACATAGAGATGACCTAGCAAATGCAAAACTGATCCCGACTACATCCCACCTCTAGCCAGCGCGGTGAGTCGTGATAGTGTGCCCAGATATTTTGAGTACACCATGGTTACTGCGTACCTCCTGAAGGGGATACACACAGTTTGAGCACAGCAGGACAAGATCGCCACATTGAAGTTCAATGACTTCAACCTTGAAGATCACAAGAACTATAGTATGCTCGCCCTGTATAAATACCTGACCAAGATGAAGGGGAAGAATTCAAATATAATCCCCCAGCCGTGGACGATGAACCTCCCGCAATCCACCCAGCTGAATGTATTGAAAATCCCTAACTTCGAAAGGCACCGGGAAGTTAACTCCTGTGTCAAGCTACTTATTTCATGTTACCATGGTGGATACTTATGGCTAGACCACCGTATCACAGTCGATCCGACGTTGATCCATAGGATCACAGGATTGAGTATGCAAGGACCTGACCTGTAGGAGTTCTATCTAGGAAAAGCAACAAATCGCGCACTAGCACAGAAGATCAAGGATACATATGGTGATGTAGAGAAGGGGACGTGAGGCTACAAGGTAGCCTCCATCCAAAATGGCGTAGTGCGCCTAGCATGCCAGTTAATAGCCGAAAATCTTGTAAGAAAGAACATACCCATGCAGATCACAGGATTTGTCATTGACCTCGCAGGGAAGTGCGTGGAAGGCCTATAGATGAACTGGGTGAAGTACCTAGTTAATCAACTGGAAATAGACTTCCACGAAGAACATGATTGGGGCTACAAGTTTCATTTTAGCTGGCTCCTGATCCTCATCACGTTTGTTTCCTGGGAGATGCCGGAAGGTGCGACCTTCCCAGATATCAAGCCGTTCGAGCCACTTGATGTGTAGTTCACCACACTCTGGTACTCGAGTGATATGAACACACAGTGGTAGTCGAACACTATTTTTCACACATATTATCTCCAGCTGAAGCGAGCCATCAAATATGAACCTTGCATGACTCCGAACACCCTACAAAATTTCTGACCCCTAATGAAGTTCCACACAGATCGACACTTCATCTACATTACAATGCAAGCAAACAAACATAAGGAGGAGCTTTAGTCATACTACAAGCTCACAGAATATGACCATGAGGAGATCACTAAGAAATGGTTGGTAGACCTCCTTATTCCCACAGACCATGCAGAGATGCTGACCCTGACAACCCAAAGACCACGCACAAAGAACATGACACACCATGAACCATAATAAGGAAGAAGATTGAAGAGGTCCAAGACTTAAGTAGCGCCTCAAGAAAGATTGCTTCAATATCACTTGACTGAGGGGGTGATGATGAAGTAGAAGAGATAAATGGAAAAGAAACTAAATAGAAGTAAGGCGAAGTAACATTGCTTAGAGACGAGGTTGATCCTTTGAAGAAGAGGAAGGTTTCTCCCCTGAAACCTTCTTCCTAGAAGAAATCCAGAGCCACCATGACCAAGATGTAGACTATACTCACTATCGATGATTTTGAATTCATCATAACAGCCCTAAACAACGCCTCACAGGAAATCATGGAAAAAAAAAGAAGCTAAACAGGAGGAAATGTATGACATAATTGAGGTCGAACTCTGAGGGGTACAACAGGCCCTTCATTCCAATCGTGTAGTGTCCATTGTACCCTTTCCATTAGGAGAACCATATTTGGGAGATGATCCAACCTAACTCCCTCGACTAACTGATGTGGTCGAAGTTCTCTTTCGTCGCACACAAGAAGAAACAGAACAAGCCACCCATGCCTTGAAGCAAGTGCAAGGAGTAATCGTAGAACAATGCATATTTGCAGATCAATAGAAGGTTTCTCTCTAGGCAAAGTTTGAATAAGAGAAAACACATATGCAACAAGAAAAAGAACAATTGCTCGTAGAGCAACTCAAAGTGAAAGAAGCAGTCAACAGAGCACTTCGCTCTGTGATAGGATTAGAGCCACATGTAGAAGATAGAGTCACACATCAATTAGAGAATCTCACAGAAGCTATGCAATAGCTACAACAGAGAATAATAGACTTAAAGCTCCGCATAGTGCCCGACACTCCGCAGGATGTAAGGGATCAAAGAGAAGCAATAGACCGGAGTGCAGTTGAGAGAATAAAGTCCCTTGCCATAGAATGTAAGAAATTGAGTGATCACAATTCCCAGACGTATGAGTGACTCACTTAGAATCCAAAACTGAAGACACTGGAGTCACAGCTCGAAGAGGTGAAGTATCAAGCAGAAAAAATACAGGCACAGTTGAAGCCCCTGTTAGTTGTTGAAAGGATGCAGCGATCCCAAGAGTAGCGCACTGCCCAGCAGCATGTCCACACCATTCAGAGCAAAGTCATTGTTGGCACAGGGGCAGACCTAGGGTTCAATGCTACAACAATACACCAACAAAACCCTAACTACTAGCCCTTTCGACAACACCTGCGAAGCAGATGAAGTCTCACTTGAGGTAGAGGCAGGGGTGGTTGCAAGACTTAGGTGTCTACAACCTTAGCTAGGACACAGATCTGTGATTATAACACTTAGCAATCACCTAACATAGATTATTCATCAATACTCAACCCTTATGATACTTCGCAGATAGAACAGAGCATTGCAGTATGTACTTAGATATAAGATAATTCAACACTTATCCACAACAAGATAGATTAGATTCGACAGATCAAGCACTAAGCATATTACATACCATATCTAACATTCATTCATATCTCCAAAAGCACAAAGCATAAATATGTCTATCTAAACACATCAAATCACTTAGAAAAGGAAGAGACAACAGATCAAATAGAGGCACAAAGCACAACACACATATTTACCGTGGTTCACCCCCACCATGGGGCTACGTCCACAAAGTCTTCTTCTTTATTATCTCGATCAAGTAGTTACATCACAGAGCCTCAACAATCCTTACTCCGCACAAGACAAAATATATGCACAGCTCGCTAGATCCTTCTTCCTTGCACTTCAACACAAAGCCTTTCACAACCTCCTACAACAACTTGCACTTAGCTCTGCAAGCCTCTTACAATCATGCACAGATCACTTATAATCCGCATCTGATCACACAGATCAAGTTACTAGCACTAAGCCATCGACTATCCTTACATTTCCTAAGTATCTATTTATAGATTAAAAAAGTGGGCCTAAGTGTGGGTAAACCCACGGGCCGACATCCCTTTCCCATTACATTAACCCAAAACCCTAAAAGGGCCCAAAAATGGACCGAGATCCTGTGATCTCTGATTCCTCTGGCGCTCCATCTTTGATAGGCTGTCGAAGTCCAAAAATGGTCAAATATGACCAAGTGTTCCTCAAAACTTGGTCAAGGGCCAACAAACCCCCAACACTCACCTATGACTCGTCTCGAGTCATTCACATCTGGGTAACTTTGCCTCAAAGGTCTCAAGCTTCTTCGACTTGTCTTTGTGCTACTGCTTCTTGCTCAGCGAATTCCTGAACAACTTCTTCGCTGATAGGTCCTTCCAGTTGCTGCTCGATTGTAACAACTACTTGTTCTAGTAGTGTTCCTTGGCCTTCAATTTCTTCAAATAGTAGGTAGGCCGCCTCCTAGCTTGTCTGGAGTTTCTGGGTGACTTCCATCACTATGTTTTGCATGGTAAGAATGAGTTTTTGGGAAGTGCACTGTTCCTGGGATCTCTTCATCCTCTTGATGGGTGACAAGAGCTTGAGCTGTGCCTGTACTATATCTACGTGCTGATTTTCTTCTTGCAGTTGGGACTCCAATTTCTTCAAATCTGGGTCTTCAGATAGTTGTTCATATATTTGCGCACTTCTGCTACTTAGCTGTTTACATTCTGCAGCAAGTGTTTTAATCCTCTCGAATGCACTCTGAGCATTCAATTGTTGCTGGTCACACACTTCTTGTGGAGTCTGTGGTATGGTCTGAAGCTCCAATTCCACGATCCTTTGTTGAAGTTTCCGAATAAATTCAACCAGATTCATCACTTGGCACTCTATGGGCTCTTCGACCTTCTTCTCTAAGCCAGTCACAGAGCGAAATGCTTTGTTGACCGCTTCTTCAATTCCTATCTTCTTTGTGAGCATCTTCTCTTTCTCTTTTTGGATCTTCGCTCTGTCTTCTTCAAATTTTTCTTGGAGATAATTCTTCTCTTGTTGCACGGCTTGGCGTTGTTCAATAATTTCCATCTGTTATTTCTTTAGGGCCTGGGTGGCCTTCCTGAGCATGTCGAAGGTGTACTTCGACTATATCAACAATCTTGCAGAGCTGATCTGATTCATCTCCCACTTCTGTTGTTCCTTCTGGCAGAGGTGCAATAGAGATTGCTCGGCTAGACTGGAGTGCTTGCTGTACGCCTTGGAGCACGATCTCAATTTGGCTATATATTTGTTCCTACTTCACCTCCTGCTTCTCTATGATTTCCTTTGAAGCATCATTGATCGCTGCAACAATGAAATCAAAGTCATCCAATGTGAGGGCAGTTCACATCTTGGTTACAGAGGTTCTTGGTTTCTTTCTAGAGGAAGATTTCAGAGGTGAGATCTTCCTTTTCTTTGATGAGTCTTCTTCGTCCCTAAGTGGTGGTACTTATACTTTCTTTTATTCATTTTTTGCACCTTCTTCATCTGGTGTAATGGAATCCTTCCTTACAGATAGGCTATCAACATCCTGGACTTCTTCAGTCTTCTTCGTCGTCTTTGCTTTCTTTGTCTTACTGGGCCCATGTGTATCTTGCGTAGTTCCGGGGCTGTCGATGTCGGACATTTCTGCAGGGTCTAGTGAAACAAGGAGGTCCACTGACCATTCCTTGGCGATCTCTTCCAGGTCTTCTTCTATCAGCTTATAATAGGACCGAAGCTGTTCCTAGTGCTCATCAGTGCATGGGGTTAGGTATATAAAGTGGCAGTCAGCACTGGACTTTTTCAAGGTTCAGAATCTCTGTAAAGTGTTCGGGGTATGCGAGGTTCACTCCTTAGGGATGCTTTCAATTGGTTATAGTACATGTGGAAAATGACATTTTATTACCATTGCTTGCTCATGTTGTTCGAGTACCATAATGTACTGAAATTCGTGGCTAGTGGCTCAAAGGGGTCAAGGTCCGGGAAGGTTGCGCCTTTCGGTAGCTCCCATGCAACAAAAGTGATCAGTATCAGGAGCCAACTAAAATGGAATTCATGCCCCTGATCCTTGGCTTCTCTGCAGTCAATCTCGAGTTGATTCACCAGGTACTTCACCCAATTCATTTGTAGTCCCTCTGCACACTTTTTTGTGAGGTCAACTAAAAAGCCAGATACTTGTGTTGGTTGATTCTTACATTCCAAAATTCCTACGATCAGTGGGCATGCGAGGCGCACTACGCCACTTTCAATAGAAACTACCTTGTAGCCTCTCGTGCCTTTCTCAACATCGTCACAGGCTTCTTTGATATTATGCACAAGAGAACGATCTGTGGTCTTTCCAGGATAGTACTCATGGGGATTAGGGCCCTGCATGCTAAGCTTGGTGATCCTATTGATCATCGCTGGATCAACTATTATGCGACAGTCTAACCACAGGTATCCTCCATGGTAACTTGCTAGCAACAATTTTACACAAGCATTCACCTCCTGGTGTCTGCCGAAGTGCGGTATTTTCATAACGTTGAGAAAAGTAGATTGCGTGAGGTTCATCATCCATTGCTGAGGGATGATCTTCGAATTATTGCCCCTAGTTATCGTCAAGTACTTATACGGGGCGAGCATGCTGTAAAATTTACGGTCCCCTAGGTTGAAGTCGCAAAACTTCAACGCTGTAACCTTGTCTTGATCTGCGTGGTAGGTGCGTACTCTTTTTGGTAGATATGCAGTGACTAGGGTGTGTTCAAAGTCTCTAGGGACACTGTCCTTGTTAATCTCACCGCTTAGAGGGGGTATGTAAGCTGGTAGGATGGATGGCACTAACTTCATGTTGGCTATGTCGTCCTTATGCTTAGTTCTTCTCTCTGCACCGGCTCGAGATGTTCTTGCTCGAGCAGTCGATGGGGAGGCTTGCACTCCTATCATTGATGATGCTTGGACACCGATGGAAATTCTTCTTTTTGACATGAATCTCTCAGTCATTAAATCGAGAAGGACCTCTGTGATGGATTCCTCAAGTGCGGTGAGCTTGTTGGACATACGCACTTGGGAAAGATAATCGGGGTCACGATTATCTCAAAATACTGTACTAGGATGAACAATCTGCTTGCAATGGTCACTGTAGACAATCACTAGTTCTGTGGGCTTCGACTTTTCAGTTGGAAAAAGTGTTCTTAGGGCACGAAGCGACGAGTTAAATAGGAAATTAGTCAATGGTCTACTTGCAATGGGTATGAATCTTCCATGAACGTTGAGCCATTCGTTATGGTGTGGTCCAATGGTCTGGTGGTGATCCTTTAATGTTTTTCTATCCATTTGGGGTGGAATTTGAATGGGTATATCGGTCCAACGGTTATATTGCTTCACCACGATGAAGTGCCATATGTCGCTGTTCTGATACCCCGGTGAAGCTCAATTCCTGTGATTTTTCCTTCTGCAAAGTTTCCTTTGGAATCTTTTGTAACTTTTTGATCTTGGCTCTCTTCTTACTTAGCTTCCTAGCCTTCTTCCCAGTGAGATTCATCTCGGTCATCCTTTGTCCATTCTGATTCTTATCTTCTCTCGACATAGTCGCTTCGCGATGCTGAGATTCTTTCTTCAGATCCAAGGGTAATACTCCTTCATCATATGGATTAGGTATTTCGGTCTTCTGTGGTTCCTCTAATGCTCTTATAGCTTCGACATCCAATTCCCTGGTGTTCAATAGATTAGATCTGTTCTCTTGCTCTTCCATTAAGTAGGCGATCCTTCTAGTCATAAATTCCATGAGTTCTTGCTTCTTCTGTTCTAGGGCTTCCTTTTCTTCTTTTCTCCGGATCTGGTCTTTTTCAATCCAGATATTGCCTAACAAAGCTAGAAATGGGGCACGGTCCTCAATAAATTTAATAAATTCAAATTCTTCCTCTGTTGAAGCTCCATGGGTACTCATAGCTATCTGGGTAATCCTGCCACATAGGGTTACCATTTTCCCTTTAAACAACCCTATTTTTCCTAGTGATGGAACCATAGCAGGCCTTCCTAGGGTTTTCTAAGTACTTTCTGTCATAATGTTCATATGTGTTCTCTCATCTAGAGCACAGTAAATGTCGAAGTCTCCTATTCTTACTTCGATTTTCTCCTTTTCTTTGAAGATCTCTGACAAACTGGCATATTTATGTTCATCCATGGTTTCTTTCATTTTCAGAACATAATCTCTGATTATTTCTGGGGTTCTTCTACAATATTAGTCTCTTGATCTCCTTTAGAGTTTGCTTGCTCCATATTCATCTTTTCAAGTCTAGCAATCATTCTAGGGAAATCCAGTAATTCATGGTCCATATCCTTACAACAGAGGAAACTAGGGTTTCTCTCAGGGCATTCCTTAGCAAGATGTCTTGGTCTTTTGCAACTGTAACAAAGAGTTAATCCTCTCTTTCTCTTCAATGATCCCCAACTCTTCTTGTACTGCGTGCTAGGATCATAATGGCTAGCCTGCAACAATTTCTTTCTAGGATCCTGCATCCATTTGTTAGTCCATACATTCTTTCTATGCATAGGTATAACATATCTTTCATTATTCTTATCAGATNGATCTTGGCTCTCTTCTTACTTAGCTTCCTAGCCTTCTTCCCAGTGAGATTCATCTCGGTCATCCTTTGTCCATTCTGATTCTTATCTTCTCTCGACATAGTCGCTTCGCGATGCTGAGATTCTTTCTTCAGATCCAAGGGTAATACTCCTTCATCATATGGATTAGGTATTTCGGTCTTCTGTGGTTCCTCTAATGCTCTTATAGCTTCGACATCCAATTCCCTGGTGTTCAATAGATTAGATCTGTTCTCTTGCTCTTCCATTAAGTAGGCGATCCTTCTAGTCATAAATTCCATGAGTTCTTGCTTCTTCTGTTCTAGGGCTTCCTTTTCTTCTTTTCTCCGGATCTGGTCTTTTTCAATCCAGATATTGCCTAACAAAGCTAGAAATGGGGCACGGTCCTCAATAAATTTAATAAATTCAAATTCTTCCTCTGTTGAAGCTCCATGGGTACTCATAGCTATCTGGGTAATCCTGCCACATAGGGTTACCATTTTCCCTTTAAACAACCCTATTTTTCCTAGTGATGGAACCATAGCAGGCCTTCCTAGGGTTTTCTAAGTACTTTCTGTCATAATGTTCATATGTGTTCTCTCATCTAGAGCACAGTAAATGTCGAAGTCTCCTATTCTTACTTCGATTTTCTCCTTTTCTTTGAAGATCTCTGACAAACTGGCATATTTATGTTCATCCATGGTTTCTTTCATTTTCAGAACATAATCTCTGATTATTTCTGGGGTTCTTCTACAATATTAGTCTCTTGATCTCCTTTAGAGTTTGCTTGCTCCATATTCATCTTTTCAAGTCTAGCAATCATTCTAGGGAAATCCAGTAATTCATGGTCCATATCCTTACAACAGAGGAAACTAGGGTTTCTCTCAGGGCATTCCTTAGCAAGATGTCTTGGTCTTTTGCAACTGTAACAAAGAGTTAATCCTCTCTTTCTCTTCAATGATCCCCAACTCTTCTTGTACTGCGTGCTAGGATCATAATGGCTAGCCTGCAACAATTTCTTTCTAGGATCCTGCATCCATTTGTTAGTCCATACATTCTTTCTATGCATAGGTATAACATATCTTTCATTATTCTTATCAGATCTATTCATATCAAACGTTCTTTCATCTAACAATGCCCTAGTTTTCAATCTAGGACAAAATCTATCAAGCATACCTAAATCCATACTTTAGAAACAAAAAATTTCACTTCTTTTACTTATATAGGGCACAAAGCTTCCAGATCTAAGAACTTTTAACTATTCTTACCTTTATCAGATCACAAAGATTACATATCTTACTTCTTTTCTTCAGTATCAACCTCTTTTCTTGTAGATATGACTTCTTTCCTTTAGAGCTGTCCTTCCTTCTTCAACAAAGATCTTTTCAGATCAAGTGGATCACTATGCACTAGGGCATAGATCCATGCACAAAGATTTCACATTTTCAGGACGAATCTTTGCAGAAATCTTCTTCTGCTCAGTTCCCAGCAATCAAGGTTTCAGGTCCTGACAATGGAACCATTTGTTGGCACAAGGGCAGACCCAGGGTTCAACGCTACAAGAGTGCACCAACAAAACTCTAACTACCGACCCTTTCGGCAACACCTGCGAAGCAAATGAAGTCTCAGCTGAGGTAGAGGCGGGGGTGGTTACAAGACTCAGGTGTCTGCAACCTTAGCTGGGACACAAATCTGGGATTATAACACTTAGCAATCACCTATCATAGATTATTCATCAATATTCAACCCTTATTATACTTCGAAGATAACACAGAGCATCACAATATGTACTTAGATCTAAGATAATTCAACACTTAGCGACATCAAGATAGATTAGATTCGATAGATCAAGCACTAAGCATCTTACATACCGGATCTAACATTCATTCATATCTCCAAAATAACAAAGCATAAATAGGTCTATATAAACACATCAAAGCACTTAGCAAAGGAAGAGACAACACATTAGGTCGAGGCACAAAGCACAACACACAAATTTACCATGGTTCACCCCCACCCTGGGGCTACGTTCACAAAGTCTTCTTCTTTATTATCTCGATCAAGCAGTTACAACACAGAGCCTCAAAAATCCTTACTTCGCAGAGGACAAAAGATCTACACATCTCGCTAGATCCTTCTTCCTTGCACTTCATCACAAAGCCTTTCACAACCTCCTACAACAACTTGCACTTAGTTCTGCAAGCCTCTTACAATCATGCACTGAGCACTTATAATCCGCATCCGATCACATAGATCCAGTTACTAGCACTAAGCCATCGACTATCCTTACATTGCCTAAGTATCTATTTATAGATTAAAAAAGTGGGCCTAAGCATGGGTAAACCCATGGGATGACATCCCTTTCCCATTACATTAACCCAAAACCCTAAAAGGGACCAAAACTGGACCAAGATCCCGTGATCTTTGCTTCGTCTGGTGCTCCATCTTTGATAGGCTATCGAAGTCCAAAAATGGTCAAATATGACCAAGTGTTCCTCAAAACTTGGTTAAGGGCCAACAATCATGGAAGTGACTCTGAGTCTCCAACTTGTACAGGATGAGGCATACCAAATGTTCATAGAGATCGAAGGCCAAGGAGTAGAACTGGAGCAAGTCATCACTACAGCTGAACAACGTCTAGAGGGACCTATCAACGAAGCAATCATACAAGAGTTCGCTGAACAGGAGGCCGTGGCACAACAACAAGTCAAAGCAACTCGATCCAAGCTCTAGGATTTTTAAACTGAGCTACCTAGATCAGAATGACTCGGGAGGAGTCAAAGGTGAGTGTTGGGGGCCTGTTGGCCCTTGACCAAGTTTTGAGGATTATTGGTAAGGTTTGAACTATTTTTGGGACTTCGATAGGTTGTCAAAGGCAAAGCGCAAGATGAAGCAGAGATTGTGGGATCTCGACCTCTTTTAGGGATTTTTTTGTTTTGGGCTTATGTAACGGGTATGGGAATGCCGGCCCATGGGTTTACCCGTGTTTAGGCCCGATTTTGTAATATATATAGAAGATTAGGTGATGTAATGGGGAGTCAGTTGTAAGTAGTGCTAAGTGCTAGAGTTCGATCTATGTGATCGAAAGTTCTAAGTGCTGAGTGGAGATTTATTTTTGTGCATACAGTATGAGGCTTGTAGAGCTCAGTGCAAGAGAGTGTAAGAGTTTGAGAAGAGGC
Organism: Picea sitchensis; assembly: GCA_010110895.2. Lineage (NCBI taxonomy): Eukaryota > Viridiplantae > Streptophyta > Pinopsida > Pinales > Pinaceae > Picea > Picea sitchensis. The sequence continues at coordinate 38,640 of SNQJ01S0042971.1, read as the reverse complement.
TTAGTGCTGTAACCTAGCCTGGGGAAGGAGGATCTAGAGAGGTGCACAGATCTCTTGTCCTCTGCAGAGTAGGGTTTTTGTGGCTCTCTGCATGTAACTTATTGAAGAAGCTAATAAAGAAGGCAAAGAGTTTGTGGACGTAGCCCCAGGGTGGGGGTGAACCACACACATGCTGTGTTTCTCTTCTTTGTGTGATGGATTGACGTGTTTACATGTTTAATTGCTTAGTGCTTTAATATAGATTAATGATAGATAGATCTATTGATGCTTAGTGCTTAATGATATGAATGGATGTTAGATATGACCTATACAAATATGCTTAGTGCTTAGATATCTTAGATCTGGATGAATACTGTGATGATCTATAGTTAGGGTTTATCTGTGCCGAGAGTAGGATTTAACTGCGCTATAACTAAGAACTAGATTGATGAATGTTAACTGCTAAGTTCTATGTTAAGTGTTATAATCACATATCTGTGTCCTAGCTAAGGTTGCAGACATTGGAGTTCTGCAACCACCCTTGCCTCTACCTTGGGTGAGACTTCATCTGCTTCACAGGTGTTTCCGAAAGGATCGGTAGTTAGGTTTTTGTTGGTGCACTGTTGAGCATTGAACCCTGGGTCTGCCCCTGTGCCAACATAGAGATTCTACTATCATCAACTAATCAGGTAGCATCAAACTCGTTTAGTGGAAACTATGTAGGTAAGTATTTCTCTTTTGAAATTATGTTGCATAGTTACCAAAGGGAAATTCAGGTAAGCATTTCCCCAGATTGAATTCTTATAATACACAATATGGTATTGTTTAAATGCATTAACATGAATAAGATACCACTATGTGTGGTAAAGTCTAGAGGCGTGTTATAGTTATCAAATCTCTTTAGCTTTTGAATGCACACACTGACATAGTAGCATGTCATGTTAATTTGGTTATGAGGTAATAACCAAAGGAATAAAAGATGAGAACTTGTTATAGGAATGATGCTAGGAAATCTAGTCATATATGAGACTAGGACATGGTTGGATATGGAAAGGTATGGGTATAGAAAGGTTACATGCCACACAAATACCTAATGATATTCCTACCTTTAAATAAAACTTAGACTGCAACCTTTTTGATAACACTAATAAACACCACACAATTATATTCTTGGTGTAGTGTTTGGGTCAGAAAGGAAGGAATCCAAGTAATTGAGAAAACAATGGGAAGTGTGTGGACAATGTGTCAATACATTGGCCATATTTCCAATTTATGAATGGTGAGATACATGACTTAGATAAAGATCATTATGAAAATCAATACAAAGGTGCATTGAATAAATAGGCATTGAGAGTTGCACTCATGTTTAGTAAGTGGCAGAGTTACACTCATACATGATAGAATTGTATACTTAAATGCATTTTTTGAATGCATTTTGTGAGTCCATGTATATATGTTTCTGAATGGAAATAATTATACTAATGAAAAAAATGTTGCTAACTCATGGAGATGAGAACATTTTAGGAACTGATAGACATTGCAACAGGAAAGTTGCAAGTCAGGTAGTTACATGAATAGTGACTACATAAAATTGAAATAATGAACTTACTATTATTAATTGCGAACAAGCATATGCATATAATGATGATTCATTCTATCTAATAAATTGTCTGGTAATTGTGATTGGATTGCTAGGTGTAGGAAATTCTAAGATCATTGCATAAGGTATTTTGCACTTATTGCAATTACAATATGATGTACATGAAATATTGACAATCTGTTGGTTGTATGCAAGATAAAATCATTGCAGGAAAAATAATATTCAACATGGTGCTTGCTGAAAGCCATAAGGAAGACTACATCCTATTATTGCAACAACGATGACAAATTTTATGAAATAGAATTTCATATTTTGGGAAAAGTCGATTTCCTTATGAAATTAATTTGATTTCTAAAATGGAATTTTTATAATGTTCTCTCATGATAAGTGCNACTATCCTTACATTGCCTAAGTATCTATTTATAGATTAAAAAAGTGGGCCTAAGCATGGGTAAACCCATGGGATGACATCCCTTTCCCATTACATTAACCCAAAACCCTAAAAGGGACCAAAACTGGACCAAGATCCCGTGATATTTGCTTCGTCTGGTGCTCCATCTTTGATAGGCTATCGAAGTCCAAAAATGGTCAAATATGACCAAGTGTTCCTCAAAACTTGGTCAAGGGCCAACAATCATGGAAGTGACTCTGAGGCTCCAACTTGTATAGGATGAGGCATACCAAATGTTCACAGAGATCGAAGGCCAAGGAGTAGAACTGGAGCAAGTCATCACTACAGCTGAACAACGTCTAAAGGGACCTGTCAACGAAGCAATCATACAAGAGTTCGCTGAATAGGAGGCCGTGGCACAACAACAAGTCAAAGCAGCTCGATCCAAGCTCTAGGATTTTT
>SNQJ01S0042970.1:20060-37120 GCA_010110895.2 Picea sitchensis | reverse complement strand
TGTGAGATGTGGGTTTATGATAATATTTTGAATTCTCCAATCACATTCTCCATTGACCTTGTGTAAACCATTCCATTTGGTGTTTGTTTCACTAAGTGTAAAGAACAATGTTGGAGAATTATAAGACGTAAGTTAGGTATGAGATATTTGTTACCTCTTTATTCCCCTTTATTTTAATGGTATCCATATTTTGTATTGATCAAATTAGGAATTAACCCAAAACTGATTCCATTAGAAACAAACTCAATCTTAAGGCCAACTAAGGAGAAAAAACAACACACGCTAATTAATCTAGGAGTCAAGCATGCAAACAAACATTCTCACAAAGAAGCGCTAGTTGGTGATGGAATCCAATATCGCATAATCGATGCGCGAAGGGGATGAATTTCGGTGGGTGGGAAAGTTACGTTGACAACCTGCTTAACGAACTAACGCCCTAGTGCAAGTTACCTCACCGAGCAGTGGGCAACCCTCCAAGGAGTCTGAGTGAGTCTAGCCAACATCGATCCCAGGTACAACACCACCTTCCCTGTGTTGTCACCTTGAGTAGGAAGTCTAAAATATTATGGCCTCTATGGTACCACCTACTATACCAAAGTAGAGGGGGGATAGTTGACAGTCGACACCAAGACCAAAAAAGTAGGGTTGATTACTTTGAGGGCCCCAATGCAACCTCGTGATTGACCCTTGTGTTAGAAGGGCTTCCCAAAGTCAGTGATATAGCAACTGGATTTCACTCCCTAAATCAAGGCTTTATGTTTTTTTAGCAGCTTTGGAAATTTATTCTCATAATCCTATTCCAAAGCTCTACACCTAAGCTAAGATGGGTTTGAAGAGCCCTAGAAAAGTTGCCAAATAAATTTTAATTAGCGCTTGATTTTAGTTTGTTGTTACTCAAAGGAGTGGTCGTGAAACTGATGGCATTTTGACTCAACTCTTTAAACCATACAAGAGGAAAATGAAATGCAAGAATTTCAACTTCGATGAAAACCAGCTATGGGAAGGAGAAAGAGGTGACAAGAAAAGAAATAATTTCTTGATAGATTACTATGTGTGCAGTACTACTAATGACAAAAAGTATGAGCTAATTATCTGGATAAATGGAAGCAAAATGACCCAAATTTTAAAAATACCATGCAAATGGCATAGTTCACTTAGTACACCTATACAACGTTGAATCAAATGTCATCATTTATAACATAGTAAAATTTTATGATTATAGAGACAGCCATACACATCTTGAATACTCATAAGGATCACGGGGGCTTCGCCTTGTTGACCAATATCTTATCATGTTGATTCATAAAGGGGTTTTTTTAATTATGAAAAATAGAGTCAATATATTGCAGGTATTGGGAACCTTGTTGAAGGTAACCCAACCTTGGAGAGATATATAATCTCAGCTACATAACAACAATTGTGATGTGAACATGTTCTATAATCTTATCGATGAGGCAAGCATACCTATATTCATGATGATAATCATGTTAATTACAATATGAAACCATAACATGTGCAACATGATACATTTGAATTCGGGTCATAATACCTCTATGAAATAAATGTTACTTATGGTTGAAATATGTGATGAATGGGTGTTGCATTGATGAGGGACCAAAACTATTATAATAAACAAATCCCACTAGAAAATTGTTTTGAACATGTTGATAGCTAACCATTGATAATCCTATGTTGATGGTTCAAAAATAATGAAAAATAGTCATATTACATGTTCATTGGTATTCAACTAGATATATCTATGGTCATCATGATGTACAAATTATCCATAAGGTGACATTAGTGAGGGCATGTCTCATTGATTCTAGAAAGGCATTGTTGAAGGCATGAGGTGAAAATGTTAGCATGGGGAAGGAAAATGAACATAAGGAAACAACGTTAATTAAGCACCATCGAAGATAGGAGGAGAGCATTGAGAGGAATGAAATTTCATGGAAATGAAGGTGACCTTATAGCTATAGGCTACAGGATGAAACCGCCAAATATAACCTCTTAGGGAAGATAGCAAGGGAGTGGTGACTAGTCTCAACTAAGGAATGTCATATTGAATTCATCCCTAATCAAGACAATGAACTAAAGGAAGATAATCAAAGATGAACTGATCGAGGAAATAGGTTGATGCAGGAGCATCCCCAGCAGCAAGCGAGCGCGGAGGCAGAAGACAGTTGGGGTGAGCGCCAGCACATTTCAGTACGATGCAAAAGTGTTTTGGAATGTTTTGAAATAAATGCACAGATATTAATGTAACAAGCTAAGAAGCACACTTGCATATTGTAAACAGATCATGAGCGATTGCTCTCATCTGTAGAAAGTTAAGGCATTTATGCGTAGTTAATGGAAGTAGGTAGATTTAAATTCTAGATTAGACAGCTTTAGAGCATAGGAGGGAAAACGGATATAGACACCCTCATTCTTGTATCATTGTATCATTAAGCACATTAGCATAGAGCATAGGAGTATTGTAGCAGAGAGTGTAGAGAAGAACCTATGTACAGAAGTTCTTAATTAATATATGAAGCTTTGATTCAGATTCATGGTGTTATGATGCTTTCTATGTATACATGTTGAGTGGTATGCTTATGGTTGTTTATTCTCTCTGTTATGCATTTGCTTTAATATTGTGTGAATGTATGATTTCATGTTGAATGTTTGAAGTCTGAGAGAGAGAGAATGAGTTTCAATTGTTTCTCTTCCTGAGGGAGAAGTTCCTGCAAGGAGTGTAGTGAAATCATCCGCAAGGAGTGCGTTGGCGAGGGTTCGGAGTTTATCTCTAAAAGCTCAGGAGAGATATCGTTGTTCTCATTTCCACAGAAGTGCAGGTGAGGCCCGGAAGCCATGCAAGGAGTGTGCAGGCGTTGGGAGTCTTGGGACTTATCAACAAAAGGAGAGTTGAAAGACTGTTGTTGTAAAAAGGTGCACAGAGTCGAGGAGATCAAATACCCAGAAGTATTTGATAGGTTGTCGCAAGGAGTACGTGCAGAAATTCTCGTGGGACTTGAAGTTACTAGAGGAAGCTCAGGAGGGTTGACATCTTTGAAGTATTCAAAGGAAGATGAAGGTCGGAGTCATCCAATCGAGGTAAAGTTCAGTTGAGGAGAACTTTGGTTCTTTTCACAGGAGTTGTCAAAGAGGAAAGTGAACAGTCGGAATTCTCCAGGGAGAACTCCCGAAGTCGCGAGGATCGTGAGATCCAGAGGAACCGCAAGGTGGATAAGGGAGGACGAATCGTCAGTTGGTATCAGGAATCAATGTGGACCGTCGATCACGACCTGTTGTGGGTCATCAGATCATTTCGGGGTTCGAGAACCTGAGAAGACAAAGGTTTGGGACCGAGATTCTTGAACTCCCGATATCCGGAAATCCAAAATCGCGCTAGTCGTTGGATCGAAGGGAGGCTTATAGCCGTTGATCTCATTGGAAGTACTATTTTGGAGTTCGAGGTTTTGAAGGTCGAGGAGTTGGGAGCTTTGTATCTGGATTCACGAAATCGTGAAGTCCAAAATCCCGATAAAGTGACACGACCCGTGTGGAAGTCAACTTTTGGTTGACCTATCGGGTTTTGGCATTTCGGCATTCGCGGAGACGAGAGGCAGGGATCCTTTGTTACGGGATTCCCAAAATCAAGAAATGCGATAAGACGTGCAAGAGGAGGACATGGAAACATTTTGGGGATTCGTCATTTCGGGTTTCGACAATTGGAAGGCCGACAAACTTGACGACAGGTATCGCGAAGTCGCGAACCCTGAAGTCCCGAATTTGGATAGGGTACGACACTATTACAGCCAAGGGGATTTGAGTTGGTGCTTGGTGTTTGTAAACACAGGCTCAGCTCATAAGGACATGTGGATCAATTGGTTGAAGGTTCCGATAGGGATCCAAAAGAGCCACTTCGGCTCAGAGAGGGAGATTTGAATGATCCTGTGAGAGGATCTCGACCTGCGAGTTGGGGGTCTGCGTCATAGGTGGTCAATGAGAGAGTGAATGACAAAGATGCCAGCCCAAAAATATTTATCCTGCTAGCTACAACAATCAAGTATACCCAGTCTTATACTCCTTCAAGAATCACACCCTTGGAGATGAACTCCATCCTTCTTTTATAGATGAATCCCTCAACTACCTCCATAATAAAATATTCAAGAAAAATTTGGACATCTTTCCTCAGGTGAAGCACCTCTTATAAAAACAAAAATCTAATATGGCTTCCTCTTATTGGGAAAAATTGTCCTTGAGAAGGTGAATGATTCCAAGTGTTTACATATGAGCCTACAATGTCTTGCAAATAGAATCACACAGAGGAATTCCTCCCACGACAATAAATTTATTCAATAAAACCCTCCTCAAGGATATCCAATGATCTCCTCTAGCTTTGTAATCTATGTTAGCTTCCACCTACATTGTCATTAAAAAATTTACTTATGGAGAGCACTTCTCATCTCAACAAATCATGATCACTACATTCCAACAACTAAAACAATATATTAATCCAGTCAAATGATGGTCGTTCCTTCATAGGAAAACGTTTGACAAGTATGAGGTCACTAGAGAGATGAGCGCAGCCATCACATGAAGGATGTTCTTCAAGCATCTAATACCACTCCATGGGATCTAGCATGTTTTCAAATATATGATTGTGCCTCGAAATGTGTAAGATGCACCCTCAATAAAAAAATATGCATGAAAATGTACCAATAAGGGCTCCAAAAAGGCATAACTCTGCCACATGCACCACCACGCCTCAAAATATGCAATGATTCCTCAAAATTTAATCCTCAATGAGTAAGTTTTCATCAAAACTGCAGCTATGCCTTCCAATGTATACATCCTCCATGAACAAGCTGCTGAAAAAAGGTCTTCAAATAATGAAACAAGTTTCCATGTATCATGAGTGGTAACACCACCCATCAAGGAGAGGAGAGTGACAAACTAGGAGGGGATTTCCTCTTTAGTCAGGAAGACTTGCAAAGGTGAATTAGAGGCCTAGAAGCCCAAGAGGCAACTCTACTCTGCCGCCGAGAAGAAGAGACAGACCAATGCCTGATCCAGCAGTGGAAAGGGAAATGTGTGAACTACGTGTCAGGCTTGATGCCATGGAGACAGCACAGAGGTGCACAGTCGACACTGGGGATATCAGTGAGGCTGACAGTGAAAATGAATCTGGACATGGAGAAGAAGTCGCAGTCGAACATGTTGTAGACGAATGCCTATTCAGGGTTGTCACAAGGATAGATGCCAAAGCAAAGATGGAAATTCCCATGTATGAGGGGAACTTAGATGTTGAAGAACTTCTAGACTGGATTAGAGCTCTGGATAAATATTTCGACTATGAGGATGTCGAGGAAGATAGAAAAGTTAAACATGTTTTCACAAGACTTAAAGGGCATGCAGCATTATGGTGGGATGAACTGCAGGCTGACAGACGTTGCAAAGGCAAGCAGAAAATCAAAAGTTGGGATAGAATGGTTGCGAAGATGAAGGAAAAATTCATACCCAAGTATTATCAAATTACTTTGTTTCGGAGGATGCAGAACTTGAGACAGAAGCTGATGTCAGTGAAGGAATACACTGAAGAGTTCTACAAACTAAACATCAGAGCAGGTCATCAGGAAAGTGATGATGAAAAGGTTGCCAGATACATGAATGGTCTGAGATATGACATCCAAGATGAGATGAGCATGATGATCATTCGGACTGTAGAATATGCTTATTAGATGGCTCTGAAAGTTGAAAAGAAGCTGAGCCAAAAGCAAGGTCAAAGAGGTCAAGACAGAAGTCAGGCCAGAGGCAAAACAATTGCCCAAGATAGAGCTCAGAAACCTCAAGAAGAGGGGAAGAAACCTCAAACTCAGCATGAGAGAGGAGGAAACTCACAGAGGGGACAGTATGCTGATAGGAATACCTTTCCTCGAACCAGAGGAAGAGGAAGAGGCAGAGGTGGAGAAATAAAATGCTTTACCTACGGAATAAAATGGACACAAATCCTATGAATGTCCAGAGAGAAAGAAAGAGGGCAATGAAACTCACATTGTCGAAGCACAAGGATGGAATGTTGAGGCAGAATATGCTAAGGGTGGAAGATCACTGATGATGAGGAAAGTTCTCTTGAAGTCAGAGAAAGAGGCAGAGAATCCAGCCCAAAGGAACAAACTATTTCAGACTGCTTGCAAGACCAAAGACAGGGTATGCAAAGTCATCGTGGACAGTGGTAGCACAGACAATCTCATTTCTATAGAGATGGTAGAAAAGCTGGAGCTAGAGACTATTGAATATCCAAGCCCATACAGAGTTTCATGGCTACGAAAAGGACATCAGGTAAATGTCACTAAACAATGTTTAGTTGAATTTAAAATAGGAGGATATAAGGATGAAATACTGTGTGATGTCATTCCCATGGATGTTTGTCATCTATTGTTGGGTAGATCGTGGCAATATGACAGAAATGTGATTCATGATGGGAGAAAGAACACATACACCCTGAAGAAGAATGGGAGAACTCACATGTTGCTGTCGATTAAGGATAAAGAAGTGAAACCAGAGGTGAGCAACATTGTACTTCTCATGAGTGGGAAATAACTTCTTAAGGAGGTTAAGAAAAAGGAAGACACACAATTTGTTGTGGTCAGGAAGCCTAGAATTGTTTTAACCAGTACAAGAGTGGATGATTTACCAGAGGAAATCCAGAAGTTGTTGGGAGAGTTCGTTGATATAGTAGTGGACAAACTACCTCGTTTGTTGCCACCTACAGAAGTATAAGTCATCACATTGATCTCATACCTGGAGCTAGTTTACCAAACAAAGCAGCGTACAGATTGACTCCGCAGGAGAATGAAGAGGTCAAGAGACAAGTCCAGGACTTAATGGATAAAGGATTGATTAGAGAGAGCTTAAGTCCATGTGTTGTTCCAACAGTGTTCAACCCAAAGAAAGATGGAGGCTGGAGGATGTGCACAGACTCGAGGGAAATCAATAAGATTACCATCATGTATCGATTTCCTTTGCCAAGGATGGATGATTTGATGGATTGCTTGAGTGGAGAAAAAAAAATTCAAAGATTGATTTGAAAAGCGGATATCATCAAATCCGAATGAGAGAAGGTGATGAATGGAAAACAGCATTCAAGACAAATGAAGGGATGTATGAATGGCTTGTTATGCCATTTGGCTTAACAAATGTGCCCAATACTTTCATGAGGTTGATGAATGAAGTCCTGAAGGATTTCATAGGAAAATTTGTCATTGTATATCTTGACGATATATTAATTTTCAGCAAAACAGAAGCAGAACACTTGAAGCATTTAGCTACGGTGATGAGGAGATTACAGCAAGAGAAATTGTTGATAAATATGAAGAAATCGACATTTATGAGGACAGAACTCATTTATTTGGGTTTTGTTATCTCTGCAAATGCGCTGAAAATGGATCCGGATAAGGTAGAGGCGATTAAGAATTGGTCATCGCGCCGAAGAGTATATTTGAAGTTAGAAGCTTCCATGGATTAGCTAGTTTCTACAGGAAATTCATTCGAAATTTCACTGGGATAAGCACACCAATGATGGACACAGTGAAGAAAAGACACAAATATTTTCACTGGACAGAGGAAGCAGAGAAGAGTTTCAACTTGCTGAAGAAAAAGATTACTGAACAACCAGTTCTGGTGTTGCCAAATTTCAGTAAGACATTTCAGGTCAAATGTGATGCAAGTGGATTTGCAATTGGAGCAGTCTTGAGCTAAGATGACAGACCAATCGCATACTTCAGTGAGAAACTGAATGAAGCGAAGGTTAAATAATCCACATATGACAAGGAATTCTATGCAGTCATACAAGCACTGAAGAAATGGAGGCATTATTTGGTTCCTAAAGAGTTTGTTTTGTACAGTGGCAATCATGCTTTACAATTCGTGACTCAACAGGAGAAGTTGAACCAGAAGCATGCTAAATGGGTTGAATACATGCACAATTTTACTTTTGTAATTAAACATATTTCTGGTACTGCTAACAAAGTTGTTGATGCTTTGAGCAAGAAATGTTTGCTGATGCAGGAATTCAGAGTCAAAACTTTGGGTTTTGATAACCTCAAAGAAATGTACAGAGATGATCCAGATTTCAAAGAGGCATATGAGGCATCTGAGAATCCAATTCTCAGAGACAGAAGCCAATGGACCAAATATATGATCCAAGATGGATTATTATTCAGAGGCAATCAATTATGTATTCCAAAATGCTCCATGAGGGAGAATCTACTGAAAGAAAAACACAGTGAAGGATTGGCCGGACACTTCGGTCATGATAAGACGTTCTCGAAATTAAATGGTTCATATTTTTGGCTAGGGATGAGGACAGATGTCAAAAGATTTGTGGACAGATGTAGAATTTATCAGCACACAAAAGGAAAAAGGCAAAACACAGGGTTATACCAGCCATTACCCATACCAGAGAGGTTGTGGGATGCAGTGAGCATGGATTTTGTATTGGGGCTGCCTAGAACACAAAGAGGGTTTGATTCAATCTTTGTGGTGGTAGACAGATTTTCAAAGATGGCACATTTTATACCATGCTAGAAAACCAACGACGCAACTCATATTGCGAACCTGTTTTTCAAGGAAGTTGTTAGACTTCACGGCTTGCCAAGGAGTATAGTTTCAGATCGAGATACCAAGTTCGTTGGACATTTCTGGAGGAATTTATGGAAGAAGTTGGGGACAAGTTTGTCTTTTATCTCAGCTTATCATCCTCAGACGGATGGGCAAATAGAAGTTGTGAACAGGAGCTTGGGAGATTTACTGAGGAGCCTAGTGACTGAACACCACAGTCAGTGGGATCATATCCTGCCACAGGCAGAATTTGATTATAATGATTCGATCAATAGAAGAACAAGGAAGAGTCAATTCCAAGTTGTATATGGAGTGCAACCAAGGGGATTTTTTGAATTAAAAGATATGGAACAAACTGAATTCAAAAGTGCTAGTGCAAAGTACTTTGCAGAAGCGATGAAGGAACTTCACAGCCAAGTGAGGGAACGTTTGCAAAATTCAAATCAAGAGTATAAGCGTAGAACAAATCAACACCGGCGAGAACTTCAATTTGAAGTCGGTGATCTGATTCTTGCACATCTGAGGAAAGAAAGGTTCCCAAGGGGAACATATAAAAAATTGAAGATGAAGAAGATTGGACCGTGTAAGGTCATGAAGAAATTTGGGGCAAACGCATATGAGATCGAATTACCCGATGGGATCAAAATTTCATCGATATTCAACATTTCAAATTTGTACCCTTACAGAGCTGAAGAAGTAGGAGCAGACAGTGAACAAACAGAGGTTCAGTGGACTAAACAAATGCCTGTAGCTGAAAAACCACAGATGGAAAGTATACTTGACAAGAGAATCAGCAAGAGGACCAGGAGAAAAGAGTATTTTGAATACTTGGTCAAATGGAAGGGACATCCAGTTGAAGATGCCAGTTGGGAGAATGAAGAAGAAATTCAAAAGCATGGACAGACCATGCAAGATCTTATGAACAGGATTCCATGAAAATTTTCAAGCGAGGGAGTATGATGCAGGAGCATCGCCAGCAGCAAGCGAGCGTGGAGGCGGAAGACAGCTGGGGTGAGCGCCAGCACATTTCAGCACGTTGCAAAAGTGTTTTGGAATGTTTTGAAATAAATGCACAGATATTAATGTAACAAGCTAAGAAGCGCACTTGCATATTGTAAACAGATCATGAGCGATTGCTCTCATCTGTAGAAAGTTAAGGCATTTATGCGTAGTTAATGGAAGTAGGTAGATTTAAATTCTAGATTAGACAGCTTTAGAGCATAGGAGGGAAAATGGATATAGACACCCTCATTCTTGTATCATTGTATCATTAAGCACATTAGCATAGAGCAGAGGAGTACTGTAGCAGAGAGTGTAGAGAAGAACCCATGTACAGAAGTTCTAAATTAATATATGAAGCTTTGATTCAGATTCATGGTGTTATGATGCTTTCTATGTATACATGATGAGTGGTATGCTTATGGTTGTTTATTCTCTCTGTTATGCATTTGCTTTAATATTGTGTGAATGTATGATTTCATGTTGAATGTTTGAAGTCTGAGAGAGAGAGAATGAGTTTCAATTGTTTCTCTTCCTGAGGGAGAAGCTCCTGCAAGGAGTGCAGTGAAATCGTTCGCCAGGAGTGCATTGGTGAGGGTTCAGAGTTTATCTCTGAAAGCTTAGGAGAGATACCGTTGTTCTCATTTTCGTAGAAGTGCAGGTGAGGCCTAGAAGCCGTGCAAGGAGTGCGCAGGCATTGGGAGTCTTGGGACTTATCAACAAAAGGAGAGTTGAAATAATGTTGTTGTAAGAAGGTGCACATAGTCAAGGAGATCAAATACCCAAAAGTATTTGATAGGTTGCCGCAAGGAGTGCGTGTAGAAATTCTCCTGGGACTTGAAGTTACCGGAGGAAGCTCAGGAGGGTTGACACCTTTGAAGTATTCAAAGGAAGATGAAGGTCGGAGTCATCCAGCCGAGGTAAAGTTCAGTCGGGGAGAACTTTGGTTCTTTTCGCAGGAGCTGTCAGAGAGGAAAGTGAACGGTCGGAATTCTCCAAGGAGAACTCCCGAAGTCGCGAGGATCGTGAGATCTAGAGGAGCCGCAAGGTGGATAATGGAGGAAAAACCTTCAGTTGGTATCAGGAATCAACGTGGACCGTCGATCACGACCTGTTGTGGGTTGTCAGATCATTTTCGGGTTCGGGAACCTGAGAAGACAGAGGTTTGGGACCGAGAGTCTTGAACTCCAGATATCCGGAAGTCTAAAATTGCGCTAGTTGTTGGATAAAAGGGAGGCTTATAGCCATTGATCTTGTTGGAAGTACTATTTCAGAGTTCAAGGTTTTGAAGGTCGAGGAGTTGGGAGATTTGTATCTGGATTCGTGAAATCGCGAAGTCCGGAATCCCGATAAAGTGACGCGACCCGTGTGGAAGTCAAATTTTGGTTGACCTATCGGGTTTTGGCATTTTGGCATTCACGGAGATGAGAGGTAGGGATCCTTTGTTACGGGATTCTTGAAATCATGAAACGTGATAAGGCATGCAAGAGGAGGATGTGGCAACATTTCAGGGATTCGTCATTTCGGGTTTCGGCAATTGGAATGTCGACAAACTCGACGATAGGTATCGCGAAGTCGCGAACCTCGAAGTCCCCAATTTGGATAGTGTGTGACACTATTATAGCCAAGGGGATTTGAGTTGGCACTTGGTGTTTGTAAACACAGGCTCAACTCATAAGTACCTGTGGATCAATTGGTTGAAGGTTCCGATAGGGATCCAAAAGAGCCACTTCGGCTCAGAGAGGGAGATTTGAACGATCTTGTGAGCGTATCTTGACCTACGGGTTGGGGGTCTGCGTCATAGGTGGTCAATAAGAGAGTGGTCAATGATGAAGATGCTAGCCCCAAAATATTTATCCTGCTAGCTGCAACAATCAAGTATACCCATTCTTATACTCCTCCAAGAATCACACCCTTGGAGATGAACTCCATCCTTCTTTTATAGATGAATCCCTCAACTACCTCCATAATAAAATATTCAAGAAAAATTTGGACATCTTTCCTCAGGTGAAGCACCTCTTATAAAAACAAAAATCTAATATGGCTTCCTCTTATTGGGAAAAATTGTCCTTGAGAAGGTGAATGATTCCAAGTGTTTACATATGAGCCTACAATGTCTTGCAAATAGAATCACACRGAGGAATTYCTCCCACGACAATAAATTTATTCAATAAAACCCTCCTCAAGGATATCCAATGATCTCCTYTAGCTTTGTAATCTATGTTAGCTTMCACCTACATTGTCATTAAAAAWWTTACTTATGGAGAGCACTTCTCATCTCAACAAATCATGATCACTACATTCCAACAACTAAAACAATATATTAATCCASTCAAATGATGGTCRTTCCTTCMWAGGAAAACGTTTGACAAGTATGAGGKCACTAGAGAGATGAGCKCAGCCATCACATGAAGGRTGTTCYTCAAGCATCYAATACCACTCCATGGGATCTAGCATGTTTTCAAATATATGATWGTGCCTCRRAATGTGTAAGATGCACCCTCAATAAAAAAAAAAATATGCATGAAAATGTACCAATAAGGGCTYCAAAAARGCATAACTCTRCCACATGCACCACCACGCCTCAAAATATGCAATRATTCCTCAAAAKTTAATCCTCAATGAGTAAGTTTTCATCAAAACTGCAKCTATSCCTTCCAATGTATACATCCTCCATGAACAAGCTGCTGAAAAAAGGTCTTCAAATAATGAAACAAGTTTCCATGTATCATGAGTGGTAACACCACCCATCAAGGAGAGGAGAGTGAAAAACTAGGAGGGGATTTCCTCTTTAGTCAGGAAGACTTGCAAAGGCGAATTCGAGGCCTAGAAGCCCAAGAGGCAACTCTACTCTGCAAAATCTACTCGGTGAGAAAATTATCAAGTTTGGAGTTCACGTCTTAAGAGTGATAGGGAGAAGGAGGTTATGGACCAAGGGAGGGATAACATCTGAGGAATTCGATGACAGAATCAAAAACACTTGAGTGTAATCATGGTATTTACAATGAATAGAATCATGGAGTCTACAACAGAAAAGTGTAGGGGCAGAAAATTTATATATTAAATTGAAGCTTAGAAACTTTATCAAAATTGTGAGAGGGGTGATCAGTGGTAAAAGTAAGACACACAAGACAGAATAGTAGTTACTTAATTCGGATAAACAAACATTGGATGAGGAATGGATGATCACAATTGATAAGAGAATTATAGTAACAAAAACAAATGAGGAGAATGTCACGATCTATTTAAGGAATGGAAAAGATGCAATTGGTGAAAGATCTGGCGAATGGGACATGCATGCATGAAGGTGAAGTCATAGTTGAAGATGGAGACAATGACACGGTTGAGGAAAAAGATGAAGATAACAGAGAAAATAAGGAGAATGAATCTATAAATATATCTATGGAGGGTGCCAACGTAAAGTGTGTTGCAAGCACAAGTTTCAACCTAAGACTATTCTCACAATGATGCCAATGTTAAAACTAGGGTTTTAACTACATTTAACAAAGGATTACTGATTTCAGAGAGACAAAGGATAGACATTACTGAGTTTCACGACATCTCCACAGGTTTTTCTGGATAGGGGCGCTCCTTTTCCTCTGTCGATGTCCAATCGAAATCATGGACCGAATATCGCCACTCCTCTACCTTTTTCAAATGGGGTTTTGCTCCTCTGTGAACACGAATATGTATGGTGGATGGTAATCTAAGACCAAATATATCCACTCCTCTACCTCTGTCAGATGGGGTTTTTCTCCTCTGCGAACACGAATATGTATGGCAGTTGGGAATGTAAGCTAGTATGGGGTTTTTCTCCTTTGTGAATGTGATGTATGGGTCGATCTTGCTCCTCTCGTGTTGTGTGCTCTGTATTTTCCACCTCACATGGGATCCAACTCTCCTGTTGTGTGTTGTGTAGTTTCCACCTCACGCAGGATCCAAGTAGCTAGTAGATGGTCTGCGCCCAATTTTCTTTGTAATGAATGGGTGCGGGAGGATAATTACTTTGTCATTTGTATTTTTATTTATTTATTTTAATGTTTTTTTGTTATATTTTGTTAATTTAATTAATACATATTTGAATTAAATTCATCATAATATAGATTTTAATTATGATTTTTTGTTGATTTTAATTAATATATATTTTAATTTAGAAGATTTGCAAGTTTGGGGATGGGGGTATTAGAGGTTATAGGTGTTATATTTTATTGGGTTAGTAAGGGATTATAATGGGTATGGGTTATATCATTTAGGAATAAAAGTTATGTTGACGGGCGAAATTGACCGTCCGTCAACTGGGAGAGTGGAAACGGTCCGAGGTTGTCTAAATAACCCAAGTCGTTTGGAATGGACCACCCTGACGAGTTTAACGGCTCCGTTGGCCGCCCTAAAGTCTCGTATGGAAACCAAAGAGAAATGATTTGAGCTAAGAAATCTAAAGGGAAACTAGAAACTAATAAAACAAAGACAAAGAACTAAACTAATAAAGGAAACTAGAAACTAATAAAGCAAACTAAACTAACTACACTAATCTAACTATATACTACTAACTATTATATATATGCAAGATACTAATTATGATTATAATAACTCAAATCAACTACCTAATTATCATCTATGATCGTTCTTTATTCACAAATATACAATATAGACAAATTACAGATTTGATTAAAACCTGCAAAACTCATGTGATCGCTGCCCTGAGACAGCCAAGGGTCTTTTTTTTATTTTTTGTATTTATGAAAGGGAAAGAAAGCTAACTGAAATTAGACAATATATTACTGAAATAAAACAATGTAATCTAAATCTAACTAAACTATCATTTATATTGAACTACTTAACATAAACAGTAAATATCTAACTAATTGACCTGGAAACGCTCCAAGCTTGCCCTGTGCAAGATGACTTCTTAAGCTGATTGGAGGAAGAAATTCACACCATTTAGTCCTTAAGCCTCTCGAAAACGATCAGCTATGCTGCTTCTTGAAGTATGTTACAGGACAAACAAGACATAAAAGAAATCATAACAGTTTTATGATGATAAATCTCTTGCAAAAGGGAAACCTATTATGCAGAAAACTTATATAACAATTCAGCCTACGAAGAAGACAAAGCTATCATTCATAAAATGAATCTANNTTATATAATGTGCATGTGATTTAGATAACAAAGTAATACTAAACCATAAACAAAATGATATACAAAACTTGGGACAAAGTGTCGATATATTGAAAAGCAAAAGCTATAACAACACATCAATTCTGCTCCAGTTTGAATCAGAATTACATATCCCTGTTCTTCCACAACTGATGATGTCTTAATATTACAAAACCATAGGTTTATATAAGTTTCTCACAAGGTAAAACATCCTTGTGAATAATAGCAAACAGTTTACACAATCTGGGAATAATCCCAAAAATCTCTTAAACTAAGTAACTAAAAATGCAAGTGAAATCTTTAAGATATCTTCCAACTGCTCCTCACATCCACTACCAATTCGAATTTGCCTGTAGTAGACATAAAGATTAAGTTAGAGGAGTATTTTATTGAGAAAACAATAAAAAAATGACTCTATAGACTTAGCTACAGAATCTTCTGATTCTGTAGCTGGTCTAAAATAGTAAACAGGACCAGATATACAATCAAAATCAAACTAAATCCAATCATCACAAATTACTAATGATTTAATAAAAATAATCCTTTCAATCAAACCAAATCGAACAGAATAAAATCGGGACAGAGTGGGAATACTCTGTTTCCCCAATTGTCATAAAATCGAATCAAATCTTAACAAGACTGTTCCATGAATGCAATCAATGGTAAGCCAAATCGTATGAGATACAAAGCAATCATTATCGGTTTGCATAGGATCCAACTCGTTTAATCAATAGCCAAAAATGGTCATGATAAAACAGGCATAACTCTATCCATAAATCTAGTCATAGACTTTACATGTTGAATTTCCAACAGTTCATAGATATGGTCATTAACTGTCATTGAATTGATAACCTTTAATTAAAATCACAATGCGTAAACAACCTCCATGGTAATCGGATGAAATCATATCAACTCAAGAATCTTTACTCAATCAATGGACAGAAGCATGATAAAATCTACAGATTCATGAACCGAGCAATAATCCACACCAATCTTCACGGAGTTAAAAATAGAAACAACATCGTAACCTTAACCAGAATTCAATTCGAATAGGTTGCAATCAATGAGAATCAAATCAGTTGCGATTCGGTTATGTATCAACAGGAAAGTATGAAATTTGGTCGAATGAAATTGATACAGTTAACCCATTTATCAATAATATTCATATCATAACCAATTCGAATTATACCATTGATTGTAATTCAAAATTCGGGATACCAATCAACAGACTATTTTTAAAAATATTAACAGCTTGTATTATCAACAGAACATCGAGCTAATTTTGAACAATCATATATATTCGATGATCTATCGAATCAAAGCCAAATCCACGCTGGAAACAAAAATATTCAAAACTGAATTCGAATTCATTATATAAAGCTCGATTATTTACAAAAAAATATTGATATCAAACATACCTGTGGAGCGACGAGATGGATTGTTGGGTGAGAGGGAGTTCTGAAGAACAGATCTCAGGAAATGCACACAGACTCAGAACGCATGTTCCCACCATTGAAAAATTGACCTGGAAAACGAGAGCTAGATCTCTGTATCCACTCAATTTCTGAGAAAACCGCCCACAATGAGGGTAAAGGGGCTAAAAACGGTTCTGGGTTTTCAATGGCTTGATCTAATTCGAATCCGTTTGCCCAGAATCGCTCACGCAAAAACGTGACTCTGGGAGCAAATTCGGGGCAGTTCTCTCTGGCAAAATGAAACCATAATCAACTCTGAAAATCATGAGGGTTCAATACGCCCTTCAGGAGCTAGGAGATAACACACCGAGAGCTGGGCTAAGGGACAAGGGTTTGAACAGAGTAGGTTTAGAGATTTTCCCAAAAATCAACAAAGATAACCTTGGTAAAGAGGTAGGCATTGATGCAAAGTGTGTGAGGGTAATAGAAGGCAGTAAATCCATGCAGAGCAATAGTGGTCGCAATACAACCGCCGATATGGCTATTCAAATTGTAATGATGGATTATCTATTAAGTCATGTGTACAACTAATCAAAATCCAACCAATACACGCCAGCACTATCATAGTGTTCAAAACATTTATCGTATAGGTTAACACCAAAATTATATATGCGCCCATGTATCAATCATCATTCAACCAAAGTGCCAAACCGAATTCATAATAGTTGACAAGCCAACGTTATAAAAAGATTTAACATAAGGATTATATTATATATATATAAACCAAATAAATCATAACCCCCATGTAGAATAAAAGATGAGGCAAGCCATAAAAAGTTTAAACCCAAATGCTCAATAACTTACAAAATCAATAGAATCAAG
>SNQJ01S0042969.1:72520-101223 GCA_010110895.2 Picea sitchensis | reverse complement strand
TGCAGTAAAACTGCATTAATTTCGGTTTTCTTTTCTTGTTCTTTCATCATCCTTTCATTGTCGGCCTTGCAGCTTTGCAATTCAACCATGAGACTCCTCACAGTCTCGGCTAGGTCTGGAGGGGTTCCTATTGCTCTTCTTTCATCAAACTCTTCGCCTCTGTTGTGGGAGCCTTCTCCCACCTCTTGGTGATTAACCATACTCTGCGTCTGTAGAATCCCGCGACTGATCGTCCGCTAGAGTGAAAAAGACGACGTTGGTTATTAGTCAAGAGTTAAATTCATTTTTATAATTTGCGCATAAATTCATAATTCGTTCACATGCATACATAGTCGGGTTCTCATTTTCCAAGTTTTTAATCCTGGACAAGAGGGTTAAGTTAGGGGAGTTACTCCTCGTAGGAGTGCTTCGAACGGAGTTTATGCGCAACTCGTTCATGAGCCCAATCAGGCCGAGTGTTGTAACCATGCTCTGATACCACTTTGTAACATACCCACTACCTAAAATCAAATTTTTAGGTTGATTTCTCAGCAATGAGAATCCCTGAAGCTTGCAACAGTGAAGTGCCAACCCCGATCCATGGGTCTTTCATTCACCTATACGACTCTCTGCACCTAACCGTGGTCTTTCCCTGATGACAATTTCAGGTTTTCGGGGTTTCGTCCTTTCTAATGTCAAGGATTCCTATGCTCTCGATTCCCCCATCTCCGATGAGATCTCTTCCGGCCTTAGCCCCTCCTGGCTATTCCCTCTGGTCCATATGACCGCTCATGCATAAGACTGCAACCTTATCCTTCTTTCGGGGTTTTGGACTGGAAATTCTCGACGCGCTCCAATTCCCGCTAGCCCTCCAGGCTAAGATCTTGGTCCACGTGACCTTTATCTCACAAGACCGTAGCCTTGTCCACCATCGGGGTTTCGGACTTTCCAATGACGAAATGCAAACGTCCTCAGGACTCGCGATTCCTTGAATCTCGACGTGCCCTTTATGCGCTAACTCTCCTGGCTAGGCTCCTGGCCCACATGACCACTATCCCCGTGACCGCAGTCTTATCCCTCGTCGGGGCTACGGGGTTTTCAATGCCAAAATGCATTGGCTCATGGGATTCCCAATCCTTCGAATCCTGACATCCCGTTATGCTGACAGCTGGCCCCCACAATGGCGCTTCTCACTTCTCTGATATGCTGACAGATGGCTCCCACTCATTGGGATTTCGAGCTTCGCGATTCCAAAATGCATAAACAATTTGTCACCAGGATTCCCGATATCCCAATGACCCAAACGTCGATCAACAACTTCCTGTCAGGACTTTCCCCGACGGCGCCGATTGCTGCCACGCGTCCTCCTCTGATGGACGGTCCTGATTTCTCCGGGATTTTGAGACTTGTGATGTCTCAATTCTCATGGCCTCAGGAACTCTGATTTCCCGATCCCGAATATCCCGACTCTCTACATATTTCTGAAACCTGTCTCCCCAAACGGACGGCTCAGATTTTACCGGGGTTTTCACTTTAGACTTCCCCGATCTCCTGTCCACGGGAATGTCGATATCCTGACTCCCGATAGTACACCTCGATCTCCGCTACGTGTATCCTCAAACAGACTGTCCATATCTTCCCGACGTTTCGAGACTTGAAGGGTCTCGATTTTCTTGTCCTCGAGAATCCCGATGTGTCGATGGTTGGAATCCCGATGGTAACCCACGTGCAGCTCCTGACCGATCCGACCGCTGACGGGTATCTGTTCGAGATCTGTCGGTTCAGATTTCTTTCTTCTTCTACACTTACTCTAGCGGCTAAAATCTGCGCGCCTTCTCCCAATCCAACGGATGACGGGTATCTATGGGAACATCCGACGGCTACTGTGCTCTCCTAAGCTTTGGGAACTTTCTTCCTGTGCTTGGAAGAAATTCGACTTCTCAAAGGCCTCAACCTTTGCTTTCTTTCTCTTCTCTTGTGGCTCTCCGACTCTGAGCTTTGTCGCGCATATGAAAAACGTTGTTCCTCCTGAGCTTTTACTCCCCAATCCTCCAAGGATTCCTTGACTTCTACACTCCTTGTAGATCCCTCGCACGCGAAGTGTTATCTGTCTTGAACTTATGCAAGTATTCAGACCCCTAAGGGATTTTATCTTTCTCCCCTTCTCCCTCAGATGGGGAATGTATTGGGATGCCCTCTAGGCTACCCTCTGCCTCAAGCAACCCCTTGTTTATACAAGGGTGTTCTCGAGCTCTCTCTGGCTCTTCTCAGACTTCTACTCATCTACACTACTCTCTGGACGTGGAAAAACCAACGGTCCAGATACTTCCATAGACCTTGGGAATCTATGGTCCCGATTTCATCACTATTCACAAAGATAGAGAGAAAAAGGGGCAAGGTATATAATGCCCTTGTTACTTTCTTCAATCTGACGATTGTGAACGACCATGGATCTTCTGACATGATCTCATCCGTCGATTCATTACTTATCCCTACGCTACTACTTTGAAATTTTAAGGTGGTCATTCCTCCTCATACAGGGTTATTAGGACTTGCGCACTCAAGTCTTTTTCCTAGGTTCTTGGTAAACCTTTCCAAGGAGGGAATCTCTGCGAAGAGATCCATTCTGGGGCCTTCCTGGAGACGGGTAAGGGGAAACAACTTCCCGAGAACGGGCCGAAAGTCTGACTTGGTTCAACTTATGCGTAATTAAATTCATTTATCAATCATAAGCAAATTCATTCATTTTCTGTTATAAGCATATATCTACCCTTTCTTACCAAAACACTACACAGACATTCTTTACTACAATCGTTCACAATTTCACAGTTTATGAGCATGTACGTCAATATATGAATTTCAAGCTGCAATATGTAAAACACTTATCATAAATAACACCAGGAGTGAAGTGCAACTGCTGAGAGGGGTGCTTGTTTCCACCCAACCGTAGGCGTAGCGACTCCCAACGGATTTACCACTAGCCACCCCCGAGCTGAGACCACGATGCTGTGAGACTGCGTCTCTCTGTCTGCCAGTGACCAGGAGCGAAGGTTGCAATCCTTCCTCTCTGCTATCACTCACTCTGCGTAAAAATGCCAGAGTTCACCTCGTGTCTTCCCCCTCCAATCGCTTCTTCCCCACGCCTTATCCTCTTGCGAGGTTGCGTGTGGCGCGATTACCCTCGCGTTGATCAGGCCTGATGGCTCTACGGATAGGCGGTTCACCTTCCCATCCTCATTAAGCCATCAACCTGCCAGCCTGCAAGGCATTAAATGCAGGGTCAGCGAGCCGCTTTTGGTTCTCCGGGCCAGTGGAGTCCAAATACATTGTTAATTCTCGGTGGAAGTTAACGCCACCTTTCCAGGTGCCCTCCATCGCCATCGTGGTCTCTTTTTCTGCAGATCCCCTCTCAGCAGTCTTGCAATAAATTCAAAATGTTATTCACATTCATTGACCTCTTCCTCAAGGTCCATTTACATCACATATTCACATTTATGAGTTTGCCATAGTTCTTGGCCAGTCCAGTTATATTTACAAGCCGGGGGAAATAGGGTGTTACACTTTCATTATAATATTCAAAGCTAATGATGACTTCTTCATCATCAACAACATTTTCTTTCTTCCTCTTATGATTTAAATGGGTTTCATCTAAATCAATGATTTCTTCATAATCAATAGGAATTGAATCATCATCGACCAACGATCTTTTGTGTTTATCTTGTTTAATCCTTTTGCGAGGAGTGATAACCTCATTGGGACTAATCTCAACAAAATATTCATTTGGAGTTTCCTCATTTTCAAATGTAACCTTTTTAGGATTTCTAGAATGAAGACTTTTCTTTCTTCTTTCATGTTCTTCTCCGTCTAGTCTTGCAGCCTCAACCTCTGTTAATTTTTGTTTATTTTTCCTTCCTTCTTGTGTCTTTTCAATATGAAAAGCATTGATGGCATCCATGATATTTTTCTCTGTAGAGTAAATCCCCCACTAACATATGTGAAATTTGTTCAGCAAAATCCTGTAAAAATAAAATATAGCATTTATGTGTTAAATAAAATTAAAAAATTAACATGATACTAAAAATAATAAAGGATACAANAAAAAAAAAAAAAAAAAAAAAACTTACATTACCTTTTTCAATGTCATCAATGATCGATGCACATAATTATGTAAAACAATCATCCTTGTTATAATTTCTCAATTTCAAACAATATCTAATATTGATATAAGTCTCACCTTATTTGACGAGCGCATAAACAATATATGTGTCTGGCACCAAACATATATCTCGTAACAAGCCAAGTGCCTGATAATTTCCTTGCACATGTGTCAAACTCGACACAATACCAATATAGATGTTCTCCATTGTTGCCTTGCTTGTCTTTATAAACAAACCAAGAATATTCCAATTTGTTTTCACCTTCCACGTATTTCCACTCTCTAACATTCTTCATTGCCCTTAACAGCTCAAGTGTTGTGCTATCAATTTGTTACCTAACATTCATGGACGTCCAAGTTGCAATTTTGGATGCCATTATTGCACGTCGTGATCCAAATACATTCATAGATAATCTCTTTCCTTCCATTTTTCCTATATGCAAAAAAAAAAAAATTAGGCCTTTTACATTATAATAAATTTAAAAAAAACATTGACTATAACAACTAAGTTAAAAAAAAAAAAAAAAATTGTTTGGCCCATGGATTTATTGGGGGCAATGTCGGGACCAAGCCTTGGCTTACGGGGGCTAAGGCGATGTCGGACATCACCCCAGCTAGCCCCGTGACCAATCCATGGGAGCGCCCAAGGCCTAGCCACGGGGGGGCAACCCCTGCAGCCAAGCCTTGGGCGCTTCCAAGGCTTGGCCACGGGGGTAGCCCCCACAACCGAGCATTGGGCGTGCCCAAGGGTTTCCCCTGGGGGCTACCCCCCCGTGACCAAGTCATGGTCCACGAGACCGTGACTTGGCAGCGGGGGACCAAGGGACTGTCGCGTGGTGCCCACGCGATCGTGCCTTGGCCATGTTGGGGGTTGGGGCAATGCCCGATATCGCCCCAGCCCCCGTGGCCAAGCCCCTAGGGCACACCCGAGGCTTGGACGTAGGGGCTAGGGCGATGTTGAGAATCACCCTGAGCACCCTCGTAAGCCAAATCATGGTCTTGTGTGGGAGGGGCATTCTGCCCAGTAGCCACCATTGGCCAAAATTGTAAAATTTTCACCAAAAAGCAATAAAAAGTGTAATTAAAAAAAAAAAAAAAAACTATACCTAAATTTATTTAGTTTTTCTTCTTTTTTTTCGAAAAATCCTAAGAATTTTGTTAAAATTTCTTTGAAAAAAGTCTCAATTTTTTTTAAAAGTTGTGTTTTTTTTTAGAGAAAAATAAAAAACATCTAAAAAAAAATTAGAGTTTTTTATAATTTTCATCATCATCCATATTTATCACCAAATTCTATAATACTTGTAAACTTTGAGTAAGATCCAACATTTCAAGACCTTTTAAATGGATAGGATTCCCATAACAATATCATCTAGTTATTAAATATAAGAAGGATGCTTCCAACAAGTTAGTTGATCTGTTACAAAAATCGCCAACACCAAACATCATAGCTTTTCATGGAACCATTATACTCATGAAACGATTCTCCCTTGAACCAGACAAAAAGAAATATGGAAAAGATGAGGACTTCTAGAGAGCGTAGAGTATTATAATGCAAGGTCAATTATAACAAAAAAATACATTAATTACCATATCCAAAGATTGTTTACTCTATAAGATGGAAAATTTGGAGAAGCTTTGTGAACGAAAGAAAGAAAAAAAAAAGAGTATCATTGAAAATGGATGCTTATACCTACAAAGTTGTTGGGAATTTTGGTCGTGCGAGTAACCCACGAGCTATTTTGTAGAGTAGAGGAGTGGAGGGGCTTACATCATGCTTTGGTCATGCTCACTCGTTGCACTGTGGTCGTAAGACAAAGGCTTCTGGTCTCCTCCATATTGTCTACGGTCACATGCAACAAATCACTTTAAGCCAATATTTTTCTATTGAAAAGCTGAAGATAAGAGGACTTTTGAGGCCATGTAATTAATACTATATGCATCTATTCCTTGAATTTCCAACACAGAATAAAATGAGAAAAGAGACAAGCATGCGTTAAAGGGGATGTCCCACTTTCCAAAATGGTGGCCAAAAAGATAAAAGTAACTATTTATATTAATTTTTTATATATTTTTATGTATTTTAAATTGAAAATTTGGAAAATAAAAGTATATTTTAAATTGAAATTTTGGAAGATAAAATTGTTGAAAATATTTTAAAAGTACAAGATGCTAAGAGGAGATGAAGATAAGAAAAATGGGGAAAAAGAACAGTGACGAATAAATAAAAGTAAAGAAAAATGACAAATATAAAATAAGACATTAAAGATGTATTTTGTAGAACAAGGCATGAAAGATGAGAAAAAACAAGACAATGTAGGAAAATTTATGGATAGTGTTTGACAATCACATAATAGGATAATTGGCTCAGGGTAGTAAGAAAATCAAAGAACTTCCTAATTATCGATAAGACATAACATTATAGCTAGGAGAATGGGAAATTATTAAGCATTCAACGGTTGGATAGATGTTGTATGAGAGTTGTCTTTAAGTCAGTTAGTTAGTTATATTTATAATTAGATGTTTATTTTAATAGTGTAGTAGGTAATATGGACATTTATAAACTCTATCCATATTACATGGGTATATTTTTAAAGGATTTGTGTTATATGCAATGTGAGGAGTTTCAAGTAACTTGAATTAATAAGATGGTTGATAATGCAAAACTAGCTTGAAATAACAAGGTCGTGTTAAGGCAAAATATTGTTGTAGACGACTTTGTCAATCTCCAAGGTAGAATATAGGATAAATTTGTGGAGTTTGATATCATATCAACTTGTGTCACTTGAGCTTTTTCCTTTCTTCCAGCCTTCTCTCCTTGTTGTGTATCTTGTGCCCAGAGCTTTATTCCAAAGCTTTAGTATCCAATAGTACAACTACTTTTCATTGAGAACAAAGACTAACTATTCCACTTCCTTGTAGAGGACTTTTTCTACTATGTAGTTTATCTCTCATATAAATACAATGTCAATCCACCCCGAGTAGGTACTACTTTCCATACTCATCATTCAATTCGAAGAGGATTCGCAACAATATGATGATCCCTCAACCATCATCTAAGACCAATGATTGAAGCAATTGTTAACTACAACTTGTTCTTTTATCCCATCAATACAACACACAAACTCTTTATAGCAAAACACCAAAAATGGTTGTTTCCTACCTTGTAGATAGTTTCCCTAAAGGGGTCAAAATTGTGTCATAGCCATCAACAACAAGTAGGTATCATAAGTAAATAATTGATTAGAATCATGGACAACCAAGTATGCTTGTATGATTCCAATCATTAGGTACTTGACCCGATATAGTTGGATCTTGTTCACATAGAAATATGATGCCTGAATAACAACTTTGGCACGTCCATTCATCAAAGGTCATATGCTACGTAGAGTTTACACTATGCCCAAGAAATTTTAACTTGGGTCGTTGGATAAAACGACACAACTTCGTCCAATGAACCAAGTTAAAATGCATTGGGCAAAGTGTTAACTTTGTATGAGTATAACCCTTGCTCAGACATTGAACATTTCCTCAAGATCCTTATTGATATGTAATTGATAACTCAACCAAATAAATCTCATATGCACAAATCTAAATATTTGATAACTCAACCAAATAAATCTCATATGCACAAATCTAAATATTGCACTAATACATGTCTTTGCAACCACAAAATTATCAATATAGTAATTTATTGGTATATATTTATTAGACCAATATATAAAAACAAATAACTAAGTTTATTAAAAGTTGCATTTTATGTTGTCCCAACAATCCTAGTAATAAAAAGCAAGGACTATGAAGTCCACTTCCAGTACATACAAAACAATGGGAAAGAATGTCCATAAACTTTGTTAGAGGTTTTCCAAGGACGTGACTACCTATATGACGTGACTACCTATATATGACACTAGAGAATTCAATTTAATGTGCACTATAATTGCTTGTAAAAATAATATTAAAATTAAAATGCACCCTCCTACCTGAATAATAATTATGAATAATTATGATATGGTCATTGATGTGTAAATCTTAAAACATGTGGCCACAAATACCCACTTTGTAACCATCGAAATTCCAATGTAATGAGTGTTCAACAATTGAATTTGTTGTCACCCACAAAATTTTAATGCCGCCATATGATTTCACGTGGTCCTCCAATTTTGTTATGTATCGTCAACCTTTCATGTCAAGCTTACAACATGATTATAAGTCAATGGATTCTAGTCTCTATCCATGTGTCCACAATCTCAATGCCGACATTAGGCCTTACTTTTAAATAAAGCGAAATTCGTTTCTATTGAAAAGAAAGATTCGAGGACTTTGGACGACATGGAATTCTAGTCAGCTTTTTATTTTTTAATTTCATGTAACAAACTGACAAATTGAGGAGAAGTTGAATTTGAATGTGTATTAAAGATCAAGAACGAGTGGTTTAAAAGGATCTAGTGAGAGGTACATCAAGTTGGTTGAAAAAATGATGAAAAAAGAGAGTAGTTGGTTAAGAATAGAGCCTACAGGGTTGTTAGCCCTTAATGTAGTTCAAATAAAGAGAAATTTATTTCTATTAAAAATAAAGATTCGAGGATTTTGGACGACATGGAATTAAGCTTCAGTTTTTATTTTTTAATTTCTTGTAACATATTGACAAATTGAGGAGAAGTTGAATTTGAATTTGTATCAAAGATCAAGAATGAGTGTTTTAAAAGGATCTAGTGAGAGGTACATCAAGTTGGTTGAAAAAATGATGCAAAAAAAAAGTAGTTGGTTAAGAATAGAGCCTACAAGGTTGTTAGCCCTTGATGTAGTTCAAATAAAGCGAAATTTGTTTCTATTGAAAAGAAAGATTTGAGGATTTTGGACGACATGAAATTAAGCTTCAGTTTTTATTTTTTAATTTCTTGTAACATATTGACAAATTGAGGAGAAGTTGAATTTGAATTTGTATCAAAGATCAAGAACGAGTGTTTTAAAAGGATCTAGTGAGAGGTACATCAAGTTGGTTGAAAAAATGATGCAAAAAAAAAGTAGTTGGTTAAGAATAGAGCCTATAGGGTGGTTAGCCCTTGATGTAGTTCAAAGGGACAAGATCCAATTGAATAGTCCAAGTCTATGATTTGGATTCTACCATTACATTAATGACTCTAGTTATCATAATTTTGTGTTTTATTCTCTTGAAAAATGACACTAAGAACCTAAACTTTAGATATGATTGCACAATGACATAAATATCAATCTATAGCTCTAAAGTTTTGTGTGTACTAAACACTTTGGACAAATAATTCAATCCTTGATATTTTGATACATTGTGGAGGGTTGTGTTACTTATTGTATTGGAATTTTCGTCAATAAATAGTTGGTGGTTGAGGTCCCATGGTCCCCATAATAAAGTTTTGTGGCTACTAAACACCTTTGACAAAGAATTCAATCCTTGATATTTTGTTACATTGTGGAGGGTTGTCTTACTTATCGTATTAGAATTTCCTTCAATACATAGTTGGTGGTTGAGGTCCCATGGTCTCTATTATAAATTTTGTGGGTAGTAAACACCTTTGATAAAGAATCCAATCCTTAATATTTTGATACATTGTTGAGGGTTGTGTTACATATCGTATTGGAATTTCCTTCAATTCATGGTGGTTGAGGTCCCATGATCCCTATAATAAAGTTTTGTAGGTACTAGACACCTTTGACAAAGAATTCAATCCTTAATATTTTGATACATGGTAGAGGGTTGTGTTACTTATTATATTGGAATTTCCTTCATTACATAGTTGGTGTCTGAGATCCCATGGTCCATATAATAAAGACTTTGTATAATATCTACACAATTTAGATCACGGTTAGTTCCTACACAAATATGGAAATACATTTCTATGAATTATCATAAAGAAGAGGTGGTGGTTAGTTCCTACACAAATATGGAAATACATTTCTATGAATTATCATAAAGAAGAGGTGGTGGTTGAGATCCCATGGTCCATATACTAAAGCCTTTGTATAATATCTACACAATTTAGATCATGGTTAGTTCCTACACAAATATGGGAATAAATTTCTATGAATTATCATAAAGAGGAGGTGCATGAACTATTTCTATGGATATATATTTTAATCACTTTAAGATTAAGGATAGAAATATTAGATGGTGCCAGATTGTCAATATCTTGACAAAATAGTTTATTAAGATTTGTAACATTTTTAGTTTAAAAGTGTTAATAGTCATATTTTCCTAGATATATGGAAGATTAAAGTGAAAGAAAATAATGCTTATGTTGACCAATACTAAAATGATTTACGTACCAAAGTTGGAGTGTGAAGGTGGTAATGTACAATAGAGGTCATGTGCAATAGTGCCATTGTCATAAGAGTGTAAATCTCAAGCCATACAAAGGATCAGTCTTTTAAAACAAATTACGATAGAGAATATGGAGAAAATGATTTTATTAACATAGGACCATTCTATTTATCAAAGTATAAATCAAATATCAAATCTGTATACTACAAAACATGGATGATTTTAAGGATGCAAATTTATATTAAAATGTAGAAACATGGGCTAATCTTACTAGTCCTTAATTTGCAAAACGTAAAATGTTTGGCAATAGTTTTGCAAAAATATTCAAATTTCTAAGGATTTTGTATAGTTTCTATAAAATTTTGGTGATTTTTAAGGTAAAATAATCTTATTCTATGGAATTTGGGTGAATCGTTTTTAGTAAAAGTGAAAATTTGGAAAAAAACATGGAAAATTAGCCCATTTGTAAAATTTAGCCCCTAAAATCAACAAAGTTAGTGATATAATTTGTAAAATAAATTGAGCTTATTTTGGAAATTTTGGAATTAAATGTGAAAGCACTGTCTCTCCAAAATTGATAAAGCAACATTAGCCTTCTTGATTTATTTTTTAAGAAGTGGGACCATATTAAATTTTAGTTTAAAAATTAGTCACAAAACCTTAAGGAAGATATATTTAACTAAACACTTAAAATTACAATAAAACAAACCATGAGATACTTCATGATATAAGCATGGGAAATAGTGAAAGAGTTGAATGCAATACATGGGTTTCACCTCATAGTTAACACATATTTTGTATATTTTGTCCATAATTACATGGTCACGTTTCTTAAGGGATTTGCATTATAATAATAATAATAATCTAATTTTAAGGTCATGGCCAAGTTAAATACCAAAGTGGTGTATGAAACCCCTTTGTTTGTGGGACAAGGGACCCCTCCACATAGGTGTACATACACTATCCCCTCTGGATTTGAACCTATGACTTCTAATGAGGAAACACATGTTATTAACCATTAGGCCCACTTGCAAAATAGTCAATTCCTATAGATTTAGTGAAATAACAAAGTGATTAAGAAGAAAAATTATGGGAGCATACAACTTTGTTAAATAACAATTAAAATTCTAGCATAAGTTCTTTGAGGTTGTTGTTATATTGAGTTTTACATTGTTTTGATATCAATATTCAGTTTTACATTGTTTTGATATCATTATCATATGTCAAAGATAGAACCCTTCTATATCAATTTTATAGTGTGTGAGTGGAGTACCTTACAACATGATTTTGTGGTCAATAAGTCAATGGCTCGCAAAGTCTATTCATGTGTCCATAACTAATGGTGACATGTCAAAGAGAAATTTGTGTCCTTTAAAAGGTCAATATGAGAGGACTTTGGAGGCCATGGAATCAATAGCATATCCTATTCATGTATTTGTTGAATTTCAAACATTACATGATGTGGAGAGGTCCCAACCAATGGATACACAACTTCCCAAGATGTTTAAGGTATTTTCTATCATACAATAGCACCAAATCACTAAATACTAATGTTTTAGCTTTAATATTGCAATGATGTTATGCCTTATACTAGTGTTTCTTGACTCTCTTATGATATCATGTAAGTAATCTATCTTCTTAAAGATAATGTAGTTTATCCAACCTTTCTTTAAGCACAACTTCCTCTATCATTTGAGTATGCAAGTTTATTTTCATACTAAGCAATACATATTCCAACAACATAATGGCTTCCCACCCATATACTAACTTAACATAAATAGCCTATGCTTAGTCAGGATTTTACAAGTCGTATAATATGCCCATAACACTGTGAGTATCCTTTCATACCTATTGACTTCACAATTTTTTATTTTTCTCCTCTCGAAAATCTTAATAAATTTCAATAATGACATTTTCCTATGGGTGATAAGGGGGTAGTCTTATGGTGTTAAATCATGAATTCTCTAGTTGATGTTGCAACAATGTCACTCACCAAATGCATGCTGTAATTGCTAGTGAACCTTCATAGATGACCAAATCTAACGATGATATGTTAAAAAATGAATCTTGCAAAAGTTTCAACAGTGCAGTATTTCATTGGCATAGCATCAAACCCATGACGTCAAATAAGAAGTTTCAATAATAATGTACTGCACCTAGAATACCTTACAAGTGAAACTATACTTATAATTAAATTAATATGCCAAAAGTTTCATCAACCACAATGGGGTGCAATGACATATCATCTCTCACAAAAGGATTTCCAAATCATTGACAAACATCACACTTTGTTTCTTGTGTTGTAGCGTCAAAAAATAGTGTGTACAACACAAGTCCCATTCACACGACTTTCTATGCTATTTTTTTACCATTATAGTGACCCTGAATAAGTCCATTATGTCCCCCCCCCCACAAACTTGCTCCATGCCCAAGTCCTATTCAAATAATCAAATCGCATGGTAAATACAATGGTATAGAGCCGTCAAGGATAAAAACACGAACAAAGAACAAAGGAGTAGAGAAAATCAAGTAGTACAACATGAGAAAATGAGTGAAAACAAATTGACATTAAACAATGAGTTAAACAATGAGTGGAAAAAATAAATTGGTACCAAACAATGATTAATGAAGATCAACACCACAACTAATGGATACAAAGATAGAAAATAAGCTCCAATAAGGAATTAGGAGATAAGAACATAAAGGATCCCAAAAGAAACCAATGCTAATGCTTGAGTGGGGAAAATAAAATAGAGAATTATGAAAAAATGAAATATTTTTGCAAAGTGGAAGTACCAAATAAACTAGATTTAGAGAAGAAAAAGAACCAAGAAAAAAATGTATAGGACAAAAACACAACCAAAAAAAAGAGGAGCACAAAGGATAAAGGTGAAAGGGAAGTAGATCAAATCAAAGACAAATGCAATAAGACGCTAAGAGGAGATGAAGATAAGAAAAATGGGGAAAAAAAAGGTTCTCCAATTTGTCAAGGGCTAAAAAAAAGGTTCTCCAATTTGTCAAGGGCTAAAAAAAAAGGTTCTCCAATTTGTCAAGGGCTAAAAAAAAGGTTCTCCAATTTGTCAAGGGCTTAAAAAAAAGGTTCTCCAATTTGTCAAGGTCTCAAAAAAAAGGTTCTCCAATTTGTCAAGCTTACAACATGATTATAAGTCAATGGATTCTAGTCTCCATCCATGTTTCCACAATCTCAGTGCCGACATTAGGCCTAACTTTTAAATAAAACGAAATTTGTTTCTATTGAAAAGAAAGATGTGAGGACTTTGGACGACATGGAATTAAACTTCAGTTTCTATTTTTTAATTTCTTGTAACATACTGACAAATTGAGGACAAATTGAGGAGAAGTTGAATTTAAATTTGTATCAAAGATATTTTTTAATTTCTTGTAACATACTGAAAAATTGAGGAGAAGTTGAATTTAAATTTGTATCAAAGATCAAGAATGAGTGTTTTAAAAGATCTAGTGAGAGGTACATCAAGTTGATTGAAAAAATGATGAAAAAAAGAGAGTAATAATTGGTTAAGAATAAAGTTTACAGGGTGGTTAGCCCTTGATTTAGTTCAAAGGGTCAAGATCCAATTGAATAATTCAAGTCTATGATTTGGATTCTACCATTACATTTATTACTTTAGTTATCATAATTTTGTGTTTTATTCTATTGAAAAATGACACTAAGAACGTAAACTTTAAGATATGATTGCACAATGACATAAATATCAACCTATAGCTCTAAAGTTTTGTGAGTACTAAACACTTTGGAAAAAGAATTCAATCCTTGATATTTTGATACATTGTGGAGGGTTGTGTTACTTATCCTTTTTGAATTTCCTTCAATACATAGTTGGTGGTTGAGGTTCCATGGTCCCTATAATAAACTTTTGTGGGTACTAAACACCTTTGACAAAGAATTCAATCCTTGATATTTTGATACATTGTGGAGGGTTGTGTTACTTATCGTATTAGAATTTCCTTTCATACATAGTTGGTGGTTGAGGTCCCATAGTCCCTATAGTAAAGTTTTGTGGGTAGTAAACACCTTTGATAAAGAATCCAATCCTTGATATTTTGATACATTGTGGAGGTTGTGTTACTTATCATATTGGAATTTCCTTCAATTCATGGTGGTTGAGGTCCCATATCCCTATAATAAAGTTTTGTGGGTACTAGACACCTTTGACAAAGAATTCAATCCTTGATATTTTGATACATTGTAGAGGGTTGTGTTACTTATTGTATTGGAATTTCCTTCATTACATAGTTGGTGGTTGAGATCCCATAGTCCATATAATAAAGACTTTGTATAATATCTACACAATTTAGATCATGGTTAGTTCCTACACAAATATGAGAATACATTTCTATGAATTATCATAAAGAGGAGGTGGTGCTTGAGATCCCATGGTCCATATAATAAAGCCTTTGTATAATATCTTCCCAATTTAGATCATGGTTAGTTCCTACACAAATATGGGAATACATTTCTATGAATTATCATAAATAGGAGGTGCATGAACTATTTCTATGGATATATATTTTAATCACTTTAAGATTAAGGATAGAAATATTAGATGGTGGCAGATTGTCAATATCTTGACAAAATAGTTTATTAAGATTTGTAACATTTCTAGTTTAAAAGTGTTAATAGTCATATTTTCCTAGATATATGGAAGATTAAAGTGAAAGAAAATAATGCTTATATTGATCAATACTAAAATCATTTAGGTACCAAAGTTGGAGTGTGAA
The DNA here is from genome assembly GCA_010110895.2 of Picea sitchensis. Lineage (NCBI taxonomy): Eukaryota > Viridiplantae > Streptophyta > Pinopsida > Pinales > Pinaceae > Picea > Picea sitchensis. The sequence continues at coordinate 86,032 of SNQJ01S0042969.1, read as the reverse complement.
GATGGTAATGTATAATAGAGGTCATGTGCAATAGTGTCATTGTCATAAGAGGGTAAATCTCAAGCCATACAAAGGATCAGTCTTTTAAAACAAATTACGATAGAGAATATGGAGAAAATGACTTTATTAACATAGGACCATTCTATTTATCAAAGTATAATACATCAAATATCAAATCTGTATACTACAAAATATGGATGATTTTAAGGATGTAAATTTATATTAAAATGTAGAAGCATGGGCTAATCTTACTAGTCCTTAATTTGCAAAATGTAAAATGTTTGGCAATAGTTTTGCAAAAATATTCAAATTTTTAAAGATTTTATATAGTTTCTATAAACTTTTGGTGATTTTTAAGGTAAAATAATTTTATTCTATGGAATTTGGGCGAATCGTTAAGTGGAAATTTGGGAATTTGTTTTTGGGAAAAACATGGAAAATTAGCCCCTTTGCAAAATTTAGCCCCTAAAATCAACAAAGTTAGTAATATAATTTGTAAAATAAATTGAACTTATTTTGAAAATTTTGGAATTAAAGATGAAAGCATTGTCTCTCCAAAATTGATAAAGCAACATAAGCCTTCTTGATTTATTTTTTAAGAAGTGGAACCATATTAAATTTTAGTTTAAAAATTAGTCACAAAACCTTATGAAAGATATATTTAACTAAACACTTAAAATTACAATAAAACAAACCATGAGATACTTCATGATATAAGCATGGAAAATAGTGAAAGAGTTGAATGCAATACATGGGTTTCACCTCATAGTTAACACATATTTTGTATATTTTGTCCATAATTACATGGTCATGTTTCTTAAGGGATTTGTATAATAATAATAATAATGTAATTTTAAGGTCATGGCCAAGTTAAACACCAAAGTGGTGTATGAAACCCCCTTGTTTGTGGGACAAGGGACCCCTCCACATAGGTGTACATACTCTATCCCCTCTGGATTTGAACTTATGACTTCTAATGAGGAAACACATGTTCTTAACCATTAGGCCCACTTGCAAAATGGTGAATTCCTATAGATTTAGTGAAGTAACAAAGTGATTAAAAAGACAAATTATGGGAGCATACAACTTTGTTAAATAACAATTAAAATTCTAGCATAAGTTCTTGGAGGTTGTTGTTATATTGAGTTTTGCATTGTTTTGATATCAATATCATATGTCAAAGATAGAACCCTTCTATATCAATTTTATAGTATACGAGTGGAGTACCTTACAACATGATTTTGTGGTCAATAAGTCAATGGCTCATAAAGTCTATTCATGTGTCCATAACTAATGGTGACATGTCAAAGAGAAATTTGTGTCCTTTAAAAGGTCAATATGAGAGGACTTTGGAGGCCATGGAATCAATAACATATCATATTCATGTATTTGTTGAATTTCAAACATTAAACGACGTGGAGAGGTCCCAACCAATGGATACACAACTTCCTAAAATGTTTAAGGTATTTTATATCATACAATAGCACCAAATCACTAAATACCAATGTTTTAGCTTTAATATTGCAATGATGTTATGCCTTATGTTAATGTTTTTTTGACTCTCTTATGATATCCTGTAAGTAATCTAACTTCTTCAAGATAATGTAGTTTATCCAACCTTTCTTTAAGCACAACTTCCTCTGTCATTTATGTATGCAAGTTTATTTTCATACTAAGAAATACATACTCCAACAACATAATGGCTTCCCACCCATATACTAACTTAACATAAATAGCCTATGCTTAGTCAGAATTTTGCAAGTGGTATAATATGCCCATAACACTATGAGTGTCCTTTCATCCCTATTAACTTCACAAATTTTTATTGTTCTCCTCTCCAAAATCTTATTAAATTTTTCAATAATGACATTTTCCTATGGGTGACAAGGGGGTAGTCTTATGGTGTTAAATCATGAATTATCTAGTTGATGTTGCAACAATGTCACTTGCCAAATGCATTCCCTAATTGCTAGTGAACCTTCATAGATGACCAAATCTAACGACAATATGTTAAAAATTGAATCTTGCAAAAGTTTCAATAGTGCGGTATTTTATTGGCATAGCATCAACCCATGACGTCAAATAAGAAGTTTCAATGATAATGTATTGCACCTAGAATACCTTACAAGTGAAGCTATACTTACAATTAAATCAATATGCCAAAAGTTTTATCCACCACACTCGGGTGCAATGACATATCATCTCTCACAAAAGGATTTCCAAATCATTGACAAACATCACACTTTGTTTATTGTTTTGTAACGTAAAACAATAGTGTGCACAACCCAAGTCCTATTCACATGACTTTCTATGCTATTTTTTTACCATTACGGTGACCCTGAATAAGTCCATTATGTTCCCCCCACAAACTTGCCTCATGCCCAAGTCCTATTCAACTAATCAAATCGCATGGTAAATACAATGGTATAGAGCCGTCAAGGACAAAAACACGAAAAAAGAACAAAGGAGCAGAGAAAATCAAGTAGTACAACATGAGAAAATGAGTGAAAAAAAATGACATTAAACAATGAGACAATGAGTGGAAAAAATAAATTGGTACCAAACAATGATTAATGAAGATCAACTCCACAACCAATGGATACAAAGATAGAAAATAATCTCCAATAAGGAAGTAGGAGCTAAGAACATAAAGGATCCCAAAAGAAAAAAATGCTCGAGTGGGGAAAATAAAATAGAGAATTGTGAAAAAATAAAATATTTTTGCAAAGTGGAAGTACCAAATAAACTAGATTTAGAGAAGAAAAAGAACCAAGAAAGAAATGTATAGGACAAAAACACACACAAAAAAAAAGAGGAGTGCAAAGGATAAAGGTGAAAGGGAAGTAAATCAAATCAAAGACAAATGCAATAAGACACTAAGAGGGGATGAAGATAACAAAAATGGGGGAAAAAAACAGTGATGAATAAATAAAAGTAAAGAAAAATGACAAATATAAAATAGGGCATTAAAGATGTATTTTGTAGAAAAAGGCATGAAAGATGAGAAAAACAAGACAATGTAGGAAAATTTATGGAAAGTGTTTGACAAACACATAATAAGATAACTGGCTCAGGGTAGTAAGCAAATCAAAGAACTTCCTAATTATCAATAAGACATAACATTATATCTAGGAGAATGGGAATCTATTAAGCATTCAAAGGTTGGATAGATGTTGTATGAGAGTTGTCTTTAAGTCGGTCAGTGAGTTAAACTTATAATTAAATGTTTATTTTAATAGTGTAGTAGGTAATATGGACATCTATAAACTCTATCCATATTACATGGGTACATTTTTAAAGGATTTGTGTTATATGCAATGTGAGGAGTTTCAAGTAACTTGAATTAATAAGATGGTTGAGAATGCAAGAGTAGCTTGAAATAACAAGGTGGTGTTAAGGAAAAATATTGTTGTAGACAACTTTGTCAATCTCCAAGGAAGAATATAGCATAAATTTGTGGAGGTTGATATCATATAAACTTGTGTCACTTGAGATTTTTCCTTTTCTAGCCTTCTCTCCTTGTCGTGCATCTTGTGCCCAAAGCTTTATCCCAAAGCTTTAGTATCCAATAGTACACCTACTTTTCATTTAGAACAAAGACTAACTATTCCATTGCCTTGTAGAGGACTTTTTCTACTATGTAGTTTATCCCTCATATAAATACAATGGCAATCCACCTCGAGTAGGTACTACTTTCCATACTCATCATTCAATTTGAAGGGGATTCACAACAATATGGTGATCCCTCAACCATCATCTAAAACCAATGATTGAAGAAATTGTTAACTACAACTTGTTCTTTTATCCCATCAATACAACACACAAACTCTTTATAGAAAAACACCAAAAATGGTTGTTTCCTACCTTGTAAATAGTTTCCCGGGATCAAAATTGTGTCATAGCCATCAACAACAAGTAGGTATCATAAGTAAACAATTTATTAGAATCATGCACAACCAAGTATGCTTGTATGATTCCAATCATTAGGTACTTGACCCAATATAGTTGGATCTTGTTCACGTAGAAATATGATGCCAGAATATCAACTTTGGCACGTCCATTCATCAAAGGTTATATGCTACGTAGAGTTTGCACTATACCCAAGAAATTTTAACTTGGGTCGTTGGATAAAACGACACAACCTCGTCCAATGGACCAAGTTAAAATGTATTGGGAAGAGTGTTAACTTTGTGTGAGTATAACCCTTTCCCATTCATTCAACATTTCCTCAAAATCCTTATTGATATGTAATTGATAACTCAACCAAATAGATCCCATATGCACAAGCCTAAGTACTTCACTAATAGATATCTTTGCAACCACAAAATTACTATAGTAATTTATTGGTATATATTTATTGGACCAATAAATAAGAAGAAATAACTAGGTTTATTAGAGGTTGTATTTTATGTTGTCCCAACAATCCTAGTAATAAAAAGCAAGGACTGTGAAGTCCAATTCAGTACCTACAAAACAAAACAATAGAAAAGAATGTCCATAAACTTTGTTAGAGGTTTTCCAAGGACGTGACTACCTATATATGACACTAGAGAATTCAATTTAATGTGCATTATAATTGCTTGTAAAAATAAGATTAAAATTAAATGCACCCTCCTGCCTTGAATAATAATTATGATGTGTAAATTTTAAAACATATAGCCACAGATACTTACTTTGTAACAATGGAAATTCCAATGTAATGAGTGTTTAACAATTTGTTGTCACCAACAATTTGTTCAACAATGAGTGTTCATACTTACTTTATGATTTCATGTGGTCCTCTAATTTTGTTATGTATTGCCAACCTTTCGTGTGAAGGTCTAAAAAAAAGGTTCTCCAATTTGTCAAGCTTACAACATTTTTATAAGTCAAAGAAAGATGTGAGGAGTTTGGACGACATGGAATTAAGCTTCGGTTTCTATTTTTTAATTTCTTGTAACATACTGACAAATTGAGGAGAAATTGAATTTGAAATTGTATCAAAGATCAAGAATGAGTGTTTTAAAAGGATCTAGTGAGAGGTACATCAAGTTGGTTGAAAAAATGATGCAAAAAAAAAGTAGTTGGTTAAGAATAGAGCTTACACGGTAGTCAGCTCTTGATGTAGTTCAAGTTTATGATTTGGATTCTATCATTACATTAATGACTCTAGTTATCATAATTTTGTGTTTTATTCTATTGAAAAATGACACTAAGAACATAAACTTTAAGATATGATTGCACAATGACATAAATATCAACTTATAACTCTAAAGTTTTGTGGGTACTAAACACTTTGGACAAAGAATTCAATCCTTGATATTTTTATACATTGTGGAGGGTTGTGTTACTTATCGTATTGGAATTTCCTTAAATATACTTGGTAGTTGAGGTCCCATGGTCCCTATAATAAAGTTTTGTGGGTACTAAACACCTTTGACAAAGAATTCAACCCTTGATATTTTGATACATTGTGGAGGGTTGTGTTACTTATCGTATTAGAATTTCCTTCAATACATAGTTGGTGGTTGAGATTCCATGGTCCCTATAATAAAGTTTTGTGGGTACTAAACACCTTTGATAAAGAATCCAATCCTTGATATTTTGATACATTGTGGAGGGTTGTGTTACTTATCGTATTGGAATTTCCTTCAATACATGGTGGTTGAGGTCCCATGATCCCTATAATAAAGTTTTGTGGGTACTAGACACCTTTGACAAAAAATTATATCCTTGATATTTTGATACATTGTAGAGGGTTGTGTTACTTATTGTATTGGAATTACCTTCATTACATAGTTGGTGGTTGAGATCTCATGGTCCATATAATAAAACCTTTGTATAATATCTACACAATTTAGATCATGGTTAGTTCCTCACAAATATGGGAATACATTTCTATGAATTATCATAAAGAGGAGGTGCATGAACTATTTCTATGTATATATTTTTTAATCACTTTAGGATTAAGGATAGAAATATTAGATGGTGGCAGATTGTCAATATCTTGACAAAATAGTTTATTAATATTTGTAACATTTCTAGTTTAAAAGTGTTAATAGTCATATTTTCCTAGATATATAGAAGATTAAAGTGAAAGAAAATAATGCTTATGTTGACCAATACTAAAATCATTTAGGTACCAAAGTTGGAGTTAGAAGGTGGTAATCTACAATAGAGGTCATGTGCAATAGTGTCATTGTCATAAGAGGGTAAATCTCAAGCCATACAAATGATCAATCTTTAAAAAAAAATTATGATAGAGAATATGGAGACAATGACTCTATTAACATAGGACCATTCTATTTATCAAAGTATAATACATCAATCTCAAATCTGTATACTACAAAACAAGGATGATTTTAAGGATGAAAATTTATATTAAAATGTAGAAACATGGGCTAATCTTACTAGTTCTTAATATGCAAAATGTAAAATGTTTGGCAATAGGTTTGCAAAAATATTCAAATTTCTAAGGATTTTATATAGTTTCTATAAACTTTTGGTGATTTTTAAGGTAAAATAATTTTATTCTATGGAATTTGGCCGAACCATTTTTAGTAAAGTGAAAATTTGGGAATTTGTTTTTGGGAAAAAAACATGGAAAATTAGCCCATTTGCAAAATTTAGCCCCTAAAATCAACAAAACTAGTGATATAATTTGTAAAATAAATTGAGCTTATTTTGGAAATTTTGGAATTAAGGATGAAAGCATTGTCTCTCCAAAATTGATAAAGCAACATAATCCTTCTTGATTTATTTTTTAAGAAGTGGGACCATATTAAATTTTAGTTTAAAAATTAGTCACAAAACCTTATGGAAGATATATTTAACTAAACACTTAAAATTACAATAAAACAAACCATGAGATACTTCAGGATATAAGCATGGGAAATAGTGAAAGAGTTGAATGCAATACATGGGTTTCACCTCATAGTTAACACAAATTTTGTATATTTTGTCCATAATTACATGGTCATGTTTCTTAAGGGATTTGCATAATAATGATAATAATGATAATAATAATAATAATCTAATTTTAAGGTCATGGCTAAGTTAAACACCAAAGTGGTGTATGAAACCCCCTTGTTTGTGGGACAAGGGACCCCTCCACATAGGTGTACATACTCTATCCCCTCTAGATTTGAACCTATGACTTCTAATGAGGAAACACATGTTCTTAACCATTAGGCCCACTTGAAAAATGGTCAATTCCTATAGATTTAGTGAAATAACAAAGTGATTAAGAAGCCAAATTATGGGAGCATACAACTTTGTTAAATAACAATTAAAATTCTAGCATAAGTTCTTAGAGGTTGTTGTTATATTGAGTTTTACATTGTTTTGATATCAATATTGAGTTTTACATTGTTTTGATATCAATATTGAGTTAATTCAAACATATGTCAAAGAAAGAACCCTTCTATATCAATTTTATAGTATACGAGTGGAGTACCTTACAACATGATTTTGTGGTCCATAAGTCAATGGCTCGCAAAGTCTATTCATGTGTCCATAACTAATGGTGACACGTCAATGAGAAATTCATGTCCTTTAAAAGGTCAATATGAGAGGACTTTGGAGGCCATGGAATCAATAGCATATCATATTCATGTATTTGTTGAATTTCAAACATTACATGATGTGGAGAGGTCCCAACCAATGGATACACAAGTTCCTAAGATGTTTAAGGTATTTTCTATCATACAATAGCACCAAATCACTAAATACCAATGTTTTAGCTTTAATATTGCAATGATGTTATGCCTTATGTTAGTGTTTCTTGACTCTCTTATGATATCATGTAAGTAATCTATCTTCTTCAAGATAATGTAGTTTATCCAACCTTTATTTAAGCACAATGTCCTCTGTCATTTGTGTATGCAAGGTTATTTTCATACTAAGCAATACATACTCCAACAACATAATGACTTCCTACCCATATACTAACTTAACATAAATAGCCTATGCTTAGTCAGAATTTTACAAGTGGTATAATATGCCCATAACACTATGAGTATCCTTTCATCCCTATTGACTTCACAATTTTTTATTGTTCTCCTCTCCAAAATCTTATTAAATGTTTCAATAATGACATTTTCCTATGGGTGATAGGGGGTAGTCTTATGGTGTTAAATCATGAATTATCTAGTTGATGTTGCAACAATGTCACTCGCAAAATGCATGCCCTAATTGCTAGTGAACCTTCATAGATGACCAAATATAAAGACGATATGTTAAAAACTGAATCTTGCAAAAGTTTCAATAGTGCAGTGTTTCATTGGCATAGCTTCAACCCATGATGTCAAATAAGAAGTCTCAATAATAATGTACCACACCTAGAATACCTTACAAGTGAAACTATACTTACAATTAAATCAATATGCCAAAAGTTTCATCAACCACAATTAGGTGCAATGACATATCATCTCTCACAAAAGGATTTCCAAATCATTGACAAACATCACACTGTGTTTCTTGTGTTGTAGCATCAAAAAATAGTGTGTACAACCCAAGTCCTATTCACATGACTTTCTATGCTATTTTTTTACTATTATAGTGACCCTGAATAAGTCCATTATGTTCCCCCCACAAACTTGCATTGTGTTCATGGTCCAAATACATGAACAAAGTATTCCATCAATCCTTAACTTGTAACACTGACATACAATCAACTAATAATTCACCAGTTGAACAACAAGACAACATTGTTTCTTCTTATCATACCCCTCTGGTACAACTTTAGTATCCATGAATGCAACAATCTCCACAAAGTGATCAAGGGTCACTTATATATGGCATCAAATGGCTCATCTTGTACCCCTCAATTATGCTTGGAAAACATAAACATACACCTACAACATAGTTACCAACTTAATGAAAACTCTACAAAGTTCTCATTTTTTTTTTTTGGGGGGGTCACATTTTTTACCTTGTTTTAAAAAATGGTGCTACCGATAACACCCCCCCTCCCATTTTAGGTGTTTTTTTGATATTTTAAATTTTTTGATCCATAATGTTTCCACATTATTTTTTTAAATGCGTAATTTTCATCTATTTTCTACTTTTTAAAAAAAAAAATTCAACGATGTTTTTAGTCATTTTTCCATGCTTCTTTCAATCTTATAAATATTTTTTACCATTTACTTTTTTGAAATTAATATTTTTCATATAACTGTGTCTCAATTAATTTATGGCTCCATACTTTTAAAATATAATGGAAAACATCATTTTTAACACATTGTTTACCTTTACTTCAATATATAGAAAATAATTGTAGTTAAATAACACTATTTTTGAATATTTAGAAAAAAAAATATACATTTTACAGCCATATATAATAAAAAACCTATACATTTTGGTACCTATTCGTTTAGAATAACATGTCAAATAAAACATTTTTATGGACATAATTGAACCAAAAAAGTGAAAATTTTATTAAAAAATTTACATTTTTTTCCATATTTTTATACATTTGAAGTAAAACAATGACAACATTTAATATTCCCTAGGATAGCGATTCATATACAAATAAAATTAAAAAGAAAACAATTAAAAAGATTCATCATAAAACAATAATAGATACATATTCATTCTTATTTTAAAATATGAAAGTCAAAACATTACAGTTATAGCTCATCAAAAATTTGCAAAATTGAGCATCGTCTTCAAGGGCATCTTAAAATTAATCAACAAAATCATATATCTCAAATTCATCGTTCTCAACAGACACATCATCATCTTCTTCGACATCATTTTGTGCTTCCATTGTGTCATTTTACTCTTCCATTGGGTCTTTGATATCTGCAAGTTCTCCAAAGTGATAATTTCCAATCAATCCTCCTAATGGTACTTGAGGTTTCTTTGACATTTTTTCCACCTTTAATTCACTAAAATATCCTTTCCTCAAGCCAACTTATTGCATTTCCTCTGCAAGAGATGGAATACCATTAATTCTTTGTTGAATAAAACTGCATTGTATTGGGTCACTTTCAATGGATATGCAATTTCTTCATTTTTGTAAGAAACACACTAATGTTATACCTAATTACCAAATACAAAATAAATAATGAAGTTAAATACTATAAAAAGACATAAATTAAAAATAATATAAGATTGAAGTATGATTTCATAAATGTTAGATCATAATTCTTACCTAAACCTGAGAATAAATCCAAAACCAATCTCCTTCATTTGAAAATGTATCTATAAGATAATTAATTAATACTTATCGTTTTTTTATAAATGTTAACGATCTCTCCTTTCAAATCCTTTTCCAAATATGTTAGCTTTCTAACCACAACATTGTAAACCAATAAACTACTAGGCTTCCCTCCACCCTTTACATTGACAAGAACACAATTATAAGAATCATCTTTTGTCCAGGTTGCAAGATGTATACTCTCGAAATCACATTTAAATGGTTCTTTATTGGAGTTTCGAATATTAGGCTTGTGCATGTAACATAAATAAGTGCAAATTCAATTAATTTGTGAATTAATAAAATTGATTTCTAATCTTAATTTCTAAACATACACTTTCAATATCTTACCAAATAAGTTGCATCCTTGTCTTTTCTTTTCCCTTGAAGCTTGACTATACCAATCCTTGTTGTGTGTCTAAATGAAAAACCAAAAATCTCCAAAATGGTGATGTTGTGACTTCCATAAATCTCATAACCACTTTATTGAGAGCTTGGTAAGTATAAGGCTCAATATCATATCCAATGTTTTGGATATTATAACCATGAGGGATATCCGCAATAACTAGGGAGTATTCATTTTTAGGTACATTGTTTGAAATTTGTTCACAATCACCTAATATCACTTTATGTTGAATAGTGTTGAGCCCATTCCAAATGTAGTGATCAAGGGTGTCATCAAGTTCAACAGTTTGAACATGTCTCCTTTCTCTTTCATACTTGGCTTTTTGAATAAAACTTTTGAAGGTTTCAAGTACTCCATTTGCATTCTTCTTTGGCATATTTAATGAAACAAACAAACATATAGTTATATATATATAACTATAAAAATTAAAAAATTAAAAAACCTATAAACAAATAATATGAATGTAATAAATCAACATACCTTTTTGAATGCAACAAAAAATTGTTTCAATACTGATGCAGAGCTTGAATCTAGATAGTTTATTTTAACATCATACCAACTTTCTTCATTCAACATCTTAACCATTTCCTCTTGTATTATCATATACACCTTGTGACTAAATATAAAAAAAAAAAATGTTATAATGATATATATAATAAAATACTTATAACATTGATATGTTAAACTGAAAAAATTAATTTTCTTGTCCTAAAATAAATAAAAATAACTCAACAAACTTACTTTTTAAATTCTTCACACATTTCTTCCATTGACAATTCACCCAACCTTGCACATGATAATATAGCTATGATAAGTTTCTCAACCTTCAGTCCTTGTATTGTTCTCCAAGGTGTTATAGACATATCTTCTAGCATATTTTTTATTTGAGGACCTATCTTACTTGTGCTACATATTAATGGTTTACTCTTCTTAACTCTCTGATTTTTTATACTAATATTTTCCCATAGGCTGAAGATCCCATCTATCAAATTCCATACATGTCCAGTTCTAAATCCCAATTGAAAATAACTATCCACAACTCTAAATGCATCACTTCCTTTGCAATTTTTTTCTTTTGCATTTTCATCATGAATTGGGAAGCCTATTTCCATACAACATTGCTTTTGAAACTCAACATCAACATTTGATATCTCCCCATGACATATTTTAGAAAACTCATTATGGATAAATCTCACCCTTTGAATGAAAGTCATGGACATTATGTACTCATTATCCGTGTTATGATCTCATGTCAATAACTTTACTTTTGAATCTGTTAAACCAACATAAATTATGCATTTGACTGGCTCAAAAATAGGATTATTGAGATATTCTTGCATAAGTTCTCTTCTAGCCTCTATAGAATGATTTCCTCCAATCACACAATATTTGTAGTCAAAACATTTTGATATATCAGATTCCTCCCTCCTAGGAACTTCCATTGGGTCAACAAGAACTAGGTAGTCAACCACATGTGTATATGGATTGTATCTAATCAATGCTTTCAAATTGTGAATATGCAAGTGATGCGCTTTTCTAATTTGATGTTTTTCTTTCAGTTCTATGGTTTTATAAAACTGCTTCACATCCAATTGAAATGTATGGACATCATTAATTAATTTATCCTTCCTCAATCTCTCAATCCATTTTGAATGACATTTTGTGTTGTTTTCATAATACCATCCTCTAGATTAGCACCTGGTATTATTATTTCTCTTCTACTTTTAGGACTTTCATTATAATATTCAAAGATAATGATGACTTCTTCATCATCAACAACATTTTCTTTCTTCCTCTTATGATTTAAATGAGTTTCATCTAAATCAATGATTTCTTCATAATCAATAGGAATGGAATCATCATCGGCCATCGTTCTTTTGTGTTTATCTTATTTAATCATTTTGCGAGAAGGAGTGATAACCTCATTGATACTAATCTAAACAAAATATTAATTTGGAGTTTCCACATTTTCAAATGTAACCTTTTTAGGATTTCTAGAATGAGGACTTTTCTTTCTTCTTTCATGTTCTTCTCTGTCTAGTCTTGCAGCCTCAACCTCTGTTATGTTTTGTTTCTTTTTCCTTCCTTCTTGTGTCTTTTCAATATAAAAATCATTGATGGCACCCATTATATTTTTCTCTGTAGAGTAAATCCCCACTAACACATGTGAATTCGTTCAGCAAAATCCTGTAAAAATAAAATATAACATTTATGTGTTAAATAAAATTAAAAAATTAACATGATACTAAAAATAATAAAGGATACAAAATAAAAATAAAAAAAACTCACATTGCCTTTTTCAATGTCATCAATGATCAATGCACATAATTATGTAAAACAATCATCCTTATTATAATTTCTCAATTTCAAACAATATCTAATATCGATATAAGTCTCGCCTTGTTTGACGAGTGCATAAACAATATATGTGTTTGGCACCAAACATGTATCTCGTAACAAGCCAGGTGCCTGATAATTTCCTTTCACGTGTTCAAACTCAACACAATACCAATATAGATGTTCTCCATTGTTGCCTTGCTTGTCTTTAACAAACCAAGAATATTCCAGTTTTTTTTCACCTTCCACGGATTTCCACTCTCTAACATTCTTCATTTCCCTTAACAACTCAAGTTTTGTGCTATCAATTTGTTGCCTAACATTCATGGAGGTCCCAGTTGCAATTTTGGATGCCATTATTGCACGTCGTGATCCAAATACATTCATAGATAATCTCTTTCCTTCCATTTTCCCTATATGCAAAAAACAAATTAGGCCTTTTACATTATAATAAATTAAAAAAAAACATTAACTATAACAACTAAGTTAAAAAAAAATTAAAATTTTGTTTGCCCCATGGAGTTACTGGGGTGATGTTGGGACCAAGCATTGGATTATGGGGGCTAAGGCAATGTCGGGCATCATCCCA
>SNQJ01S0042969.1:44074-72510 GCA_010110895.2 Picea sitchensis | reverse complement strand
GGGGGGGAGATGGAAGTAATATTTGGGGGGGGGAGATTTTGGAGGGAAAAGTTCATTCTGCAAGTTATAATATTGTCATTGGGAGGGTGAGAATTTGTATCATTCTATGTTCTTAATGAGAAGTGATGGCTTCGTCAGATAAATAATATTTTATTTCTGAGGTATCAACAAATTGTTTACACACCTCTTCTTTTGGGACTAGAAAATGTGATGGGAATGCTTGTAATGCAAATGAGGCGTTCTATTTTTCAGCTAGTCAAAATTTTGATCATAGTGCAAGCAATGTTATTCAACTTGTTCCTTAGGAAAGTCCTAAATCAAAGGACTTTGAAGACACCAATGATAAAGAGGAGGAATATGATAGTGATCAATTTGTTTAACAGTTTAATAGTATTGAAAATAATCAAAATGTAGGTCGAAGTGGAGACTATAATCAGAGTTTAAATGATTGGGATGACAATTTTCCTCCAAGTGAGTATTTTCAAGGTATTGATGAAGATTTCCAAGGCACCAATGAATATGATGAAGAATTTCCTTGAAGTGGAAATTTTAAAAGTAGTGAAGATGATTATGAAAATGGTGGACACTCTTTCCCGAGTGGGGAATTTAAAGGAAGCAATGTCGGTGATGATGATTATCCTCCAAGTGAGGATTTTGAAGGTACTGATGAATATTTTCCTCCAAGTGACAATTTCCAAGGCATGAATGAGGATGATGAGGAATTTCCCTCGAGTGGTTATTTTAAAAGTAATGATGATAATTATGGCAATGGTGGACATTCTCTCATGAGTTGGGAATTTAAAGGCAACAATGTTGGTGATGATGATTTTCCTCCAAGTGAGGATTTTCAAGGCAATAACGAGGAGATGAATAATTTCCCTCAAGTGGGGATTTTCAAAGTAGTGAAGATTATTATGCCATTGGTGAACACTCTTTCTCGAGTGGGGAATTTAAAGGAAACAATGTGGATGATGATGATTTTCCTCCAAGTGAGGATTTTCAAGATATTTAGGAATATTTTCAAGGCACTAAGAAGGATGATGAAGAATTTCCCTCAAGTGGGGATTTTGAAAGAAATGAATATGATTATGTTAATGGTGGACATGATGTTTTTAGATGATTTTCCTCCAAATGAGGATTTTCAAGGTACCAATGATGACGATGCGAATTTTTCTCCAAGTGAGGATCTTAATGACATTGATAGTCTTAAGGGTGATGATGATTTTCCTTCAAGTGAATATTTTCATGGAAGATCCAATGACATTGGTGAGGATGGTAATCATTTTTCTAGTGATTTTTATATTCCTCTTATCAACAAGGTTATCAATGAAGATGATGATGGACCTAGGAATTAAGATCATGCTCTCAATCGTTCAACTGCAACAAATCAAGGTGATCAATATTCTCTTGTTCAATCTTTTGACAATGTTTTGCTTGGTATTCCTTCTGGTGATGAGGAAATTCCTTCTAGTGAGGATAATAAAATAGTGGAGACATTGCAAAGAAACATTGTGTCTAGGACCATGACTAGGTTGTTTTATATCAATCCAAATCATTCTAGTTATACAGGGTCTAGGAAATAATTTCTCACTAAATCAATTTGCATAAGTGAATTGATTTCAAGTGAATGATGTCAAAAGTATTATTTGAAAAGCATGGACTACATATATGCCTTGAATAAAAGGAATACATATTTTTCAATGAATAAGAGCATGCAAAATTCATATTTGATGGGGTGCATGATATCGACCAATACATGATATGATTATCGCATTGAGAATATTTTACTTTGCAGAAAGGATTTCAAAAAAATTCTCTCAATTGGTAATCTTTGTCTATCAAGGATCCAAACAAGGTTGGAAAAATATCCTTCATTTTATTCAAAGGTATATCATGGATGAGAGAGTGGGCCATTAACAAACACTACATTGTCATGGATGTGTGACTTCTTTTCCAAACATGGAGAGTTTATGTCAGATAAAGACACAATACATATTCAAGATAATCTCTCAAGGAGGGAAATATACAACTTATACAAAGGATATGCTAAAGGTGTTGAAGGAAATGGTAATTTTATTACATATGCATATTTTACAAGAATATGGAAGAAACAATTCAACAATGTTTGTATTCCTAAGAAGTCAAGTATGGGGATTTGTTGTATATGTGCTACTCTTAAATCAATAAGAGATAAATATGAAGGGGAAAAAAGAGGTATGTATTTACTATCTTACTTTTTTTTAATTGTATAGTTATCAACTATGAAAACATATAATCAATATTTTCATTGTATGTCATGTGCAGATTCCATAGTCAAAGCACTTCAAGAACATCAGAATAAACAATCAAGTGAAAGGAAAAATTTGTACAAACATCGGAAGAAGTGTTATGATGCTCCAAACAAATATTTAGGTATGATAATTGATGACATGGACCAGAAGAAAACACTTCTACCACATTTTGTCAGTACACCAAAAAATTTACAGGAAGATAATTTTATTCAGTTTCACTTTTTTGGTTGTATGGTTTTCAATGAAAAAAAGTGTCCAAGGGTTTACTTCACAGCTCTGAATATTCATAATGATGAAAATCTGAACCATCACCATAATTCAGCATGTGCTCACTCACTAGTCTAGAAATCTTCTTCAAGTTCTCTATCTACAATTGGACAACACTAGTCATGAAAATAAAAATCAAATTGTGTTTGGATATCTAAGCATGCTTATTGCACTGGGAATATGTCAAAAGGTGAAAGTTGGTTTCCTTCTTGTTAGACACACTCATGATCATATTGATCAAATGTTCGGTCGTTTTTCAGTAACATTGAAGAGAAAAAATGTTGGAAGCCTACCATCATTGATTGAATGTATTAAGAAATCATACATTGCAGAGCTTGTTTTTCATATATTAGAATAAATTGTTGGCATGTGAAGATTTATTCAGGGATCGTATTGTGAAGACAAATTTATTGAGCAGCTTAATGGCATTATCTTCCAACATCAATTTTGTTTCAAAAAAGTTGACGGGAAAACACTTATATGGGGAAAGAAGTATACAATTACTGTAGAATGGGGGCCTTCATCAGGTTTACCATTTTTGAAGTTCATTCTAGAGCGTCTAATATTTGCATCAAATTTATAGTTATTACAATCAATCGTTGAAATCCATAATGCACAGAGGCATAATAGAGATGTAGATTATTCTAAATGCCTGGAAGAAATGAGAAAGTCCATTAAAGATACATATGAGTACTTTGATGTTGTTGATTATGTTTGGTGGGAGTATTTTTTCAATGGTCAAAATGACATAATTTCAAGCTCAACAAATGAAGATACATTTTTGAAGACTCCATTTCATTGGCCACAAAATATGCCAAATGAATCTGAAGAAAGAAACATTGTTGAACAACAAGAATATCAAGGTGCTATTGAGTTTACACCAACAGAGGAAAGAGAAATGTATATTGGTTCTCGAAGGTCACATGCACAACGTGAAGCCATGGAATACCTTCACAAGGTTCAATACATGATATTAAGGAGGGTACCATGATTGCAGTCTTAGCGACTGAAGATCCACATAGCTATCCATTCTAGATTGCAAAGGTTATAAATATTGAGAAAGAAAATGAAGATGTTATTGCAATTGAAATGCAGTGGTATGCAATAGGTACACACCCATTCAATGGTGTGTACAAGCCAGAGATGGTGGTTGAGAAACATGTCAATAGAAAGAGAAAAATAAAGGGTCAAAATACAACTCGTCGTTGCACTAACCTCTTAAATTAGAGGATGTTGGCATACTTGTTTATGAATTCAATTTGAAAAAGAAGGGAACTCTTCTCTCAAGGACAATAGAGATTATCAAGAGGTTGTTTCCAGAAGAAATAACTGCAATATGGGATTCTATTGAACCTAGTCATAGATCTAAAAGGATTTTGACATCTGAAATGTTGGGCATGCATGCAGACTCAGATAGTTCATTCATCAACAATAGAGAAGAGTATGGATCATCTACATCTTCATCCAATCATTCATCTGAAGACAATGTAGAATCTGATGGTATTTCAGAATCCATGAGTCAATATGAATAAGTGTATGAAACATTTTATGTATTTTTTATCCATATGATGTTTGTATGGTAACTAGAAATGAGCATTGAACTTACATATGATCTTACATGAAGTTATGAATCATTTCTATGTTTTATGAATTATATGTTTTTATTATGGAGAATATAATAAAAATTATTGGCTCATATGTTTTGAATATGGACAATGTAACAATACTTTTAAGAAATAATTAATGTTTCATTCAATGTAAATTCCATTTAAGGGTTGATTTTATTATTTTGTTTACAGTAATGATGATTTCTTTTACCACTTTAAAAAAATGTATCATTTTAATACCCCAATTCTAGCATGGGTGCTACCAGTAGCAATATTTTTCAATTTGATGGTTGATTTTGAGGTTTTAGTTTTAATGGTACCAACTACTAAAAATATGATTTCAAATTATCTATAATTTTAACGTTTTGAAAAAATGGTTGATTTTGAGGGTTTTAGCTTTAATGGTACCAACTACTAAAAATATGATTTCAAATTATCTATAATTTTAACGCTTGAAAAAAAACATTTCTTTATGTAGCACCACTCTTATTTAGTGTTGATTTTAAGGTTTTCCTGAGCTACTGTGTGAGTTTTGAGGCCATGTTTGAAAAATGTAGTAATTTTGATCCTGTTAAAAATGGTACACGGTAACTACCTTGATTTGGGGTTGATTTTAATGTTATGAAAAAATATGGGTTTTAAACGATAGAGTTCTCGTTTTGAGGTAACCCCTTTAAGTCTGTAGATTTGTTCTACCAACGTACTAGCTCAACATGAAACCACACGACCAATTATGGAGGTCAGATCAGTGGTTGAGGAAGTTAATAACTACTAATGGTTTGGTATTTGAAGAAGGAAAGGGTTAGTTGAAGTAACCTAACATGGAGGACAGCACGAATTTCCCCTTCAATTGGGAATGTAGGAAACACGTGTCGTCTGTAGGAAGTCATGGGAATCACAAGAGGAATGGGTAGAGGAACAAACCAAAGGTGTAAAAATACCACGAGATCATAAACAAAAGACCAATCCATACAATCAATAGGAAGGAGGAAGACACACAGAAAAGAGAAGCACACATGAGAAAACGAGAATAGTTAGTCACCAAGTGTGGCATCAGAGACCAAGACATGAAGGAGCTCAAGAAGAGAAATAAACTAACAAAGTACGAGTGAGAAGAAGGATCATAGAACAATGGTGCAGTGAACAGAGGTGTTTGTGATCACTGATTGAAGATAAGGAGAAAGTGGAGAGATTTCCTTAGAGAAAATAGGAATCTTATCTAATTTTATGTTGATCACCCTAAAATAGAGAAGACCCATATCCAGACTGGAGAAATACAGGGATACAACTTGGTACTTACTGGAAATAAAATTGCATTGGTAAAGGGAGATCATTGAGGGAATGTATAGTAGAGAAGGGACTCAATTGTGTAGAGTAAATCTAGTTGACAAACTACCTGATAAACTTGTAGAGACCATGAGCTCAGTGGGAAAGGGGAAACTTATGTTTTTGTTAGAGGAGGAAGGAGAGTAACCTTCATGTATCATCCTAATATTGGAAACTATTTGAATCATTCCCCTTGTGTCATCATGGCTTGGCATGAGGGTGGTGTATTGTAGAAAGGCACTCTATAGTATGGTCCAAGGTTGGGAGGATATGAGTCCTCTCTCAGTCAATTGGTGTTGGTTATTTCCCTTATCAGATAAGTATTTAACTTGATCTGTATAACTCTGTATGAATGATTTATGTATGTAATTGTCTGATTTAAATTGGAAATGTGAATGCTTTTAGTAAATTAATGGAATTCTTGAGCAATTGGGATATACTTGTTGCTTCCATTGTTTAAGTTGTGAAACTATAAATTTGAATAAGTATGGATAGTTTGTGTCCCTAAGGACCTTGAAACTTTGAGAGGAAAGTTTGCAAGATATGGACAAAAAATTCATTTACCCGGTGATGCAAGAGCCCTAATGTCGAGGAGGTCCCTGTGAGGAATGGAGGATCCTGAGTCCTGAGGAAATCTCAATTTTTATGTGGAAATATTGCAAAATTTGCAAGAATCTTATCTCTAATGAAGTTGATAGGCCTTTAATGGTCTTAGAGAAGTTTTTCGACTCTTGAGGATCTAGTCAGAACCTTGCGAAACCCTAAAAATTGGCTAAGTCCCAAAATCGAAGCATTATCCAATGGAGAAACCCTATGTTAAGTCGAGAGAGCTCATAGTTGTCGATCTAGTAGGGTGAGCGGATCTCAACCCTTCGTCGGTGACGATTGAGTGCCAAGACTTATGTAAATTCTGACAACGATGATGGGGTTCTAGAGACAAAATGAGCACCGTTAATCTGTCGGGAGCGACATCGATGAGATCTAGACCATTGGTGTCAGATGTATCGTCATCAGGATATAGCAGGATGGTGAAGTGAGTGATGAGCCCAGAGAAGTGATGACGACAATGAAATTTGGAGGATTGATGAGATTCATTGATCATCATATAGGAAAGAGTTTATCTCTATTGTAGATTGTCATAGGTCCCATTTAGGTGATAAAGGGAATGATGACATCATGTTTACATTGTTAGGAAACTGAGAGGGGGGGGGTGAATCAATTGTTACTGTGATTAAACAATTATACCCATTTTAAACTCATTACAAAACACTTAATGATGATCACAATAATTCAAGGAAGTAAGCAATAGAGTATTCAACATCAATCACACACATGAAGTATACAGAGATAGATATTCCTAAGGAAACCCATAAAGGGAGATAAACTCTTCTTCTTAATATGATAAGTAGTATTTATATTCTGTACATTATCATTCTTATGATCACCCACTCTTTGTGAGGCTACCACCTCTGTTTTACAAGCTACAACTTGTTGAGAGCACCAACTCTCTCGTTTCTCTAGCACCCACTAGAAGGAAACAATAACTCCCTGAGTGTTCCAACACCAACTGGATGGAAGCACCAACTTACAGTCACGTAGGCACCAACCTATGTAACAGAGAACAATCGTTCTCCCTTACACCACCCTGCTACCCTGGTTTCTCTGGCTGCCACCAGATGGAAGCTACAACTCCCTGTGTTCAAGCACCCACTTGGAAATCTGAGGACAAAAGTCCTCCCTAGAACCTCCCTACCACCCTTAGATATAAATCGTTGTTACTGAAATTCATTACAGTGATATAGTATTAATAAATGGCTTACCATTCTCATCACTATTTTGTGACACTACTCTGCTCTGCCTCCATCGATGTCTTCCTTCTGGCATGTTCTTGTGCTTTATGTTCTTCTTCTCTGTCTCTGCTTGCACACCTCAGTTTTTTCTTCCTCTCTCAGATCATGATTCATTGTTCTACTTCTTTATGTTCATGTTGTATTCTCCATTACATATAGTTCAACTTGTTTTTCACAGAAACAACAACCTCTCTCTGTCACAACATTATCCTTTAATTCATGCTATCATCCACCGTTACACTCACATATCCAATGCTCAAGTCATCCATCTCAGAACACTCATTTCGGGAATCTCAGAACACTCATTTCGGGAAACTCAGAATGCTCAAGAGCCATCATTCCAACGCTAAGGAAAGAATGATTCAGCTACTCAGGAACGATGATTCAATTAGTGTAATTGAATCCTAACTGATCAAGAAATCACAAGATGAAACAACAACCCTTCGATCAGATTCAGTTTGATCAACGATGTCGGATTATATCTTCTTTAAATATCTTATCTCACATGACCAATGGTAGTAAGCAGATGCTAGGCTTAATGAGCGCTTGAGTTCTTATCAATTCAACGATCATGATTCCATCTCCTGAAATGGACGATTGACGTAACTTCAAAATTTCTCCCTTTGAAACTTTTGGGTTTGAAACCTTTCAAAACTTCCGAATCAAATTTCCCAAAGAGATCGGACGGTTTACGTTTATATCGCAAAAATAGATCAATTGGCAGATTTGATTCTTACAAGACTTAATCTGAGGACCATGACTTAATCAACCGTTGACTTAATCGACCTTTTACTTCGGGTCTTCGGCTATTACACTTATGGTATCCTTGCATTATATCTTGATCAATGGTTGAGAGTGCACCTGACATCTGATAGATGGTTGATATCTCCTTCAGGTCTCCAGGCTTCAGAGATTTCAACTTACGTTATCCTTCCACTGGAGTAGATCGATGGATGAGAATACACCTGAAGTGATCTTTCAGATTAGATGACGTGTGTCCTTGTTGATGTGGTCTGCCAGATATGTCCTTTGCTGACGTGGTCTTCCAGATATGTCCTTTGCTGAAGTGGTCCACCACATGTCCTTTGCCGACATGGTATGATACATGTCCTTGCGGACGAGGTTTGCTGACGTAAACTGCTGACGTATATCTCCCTGATCTAATGGTCATCGCATGTTCTCCAGATCCGATGGTCCTTATTCATTTCGGATTTTCGGCTCTCCGGGCTTCGGGTTTTTCAAATCTCAAATTTTCCAAAGCATAACCTCCTCGCCTCTTTATATCTGAAGTGAATGATGTTCGTCGATCATATTCTTAGATTGATGGCTCAATCTATATATGATGCAAATTTTCTAGCTTATCCTATCCTTCCACTTGAATTTATTCGATGGCTGACGGGTATTTTCATAAGTGAGATCTCAGATATTTTACCTTTCTTATCATATCCTTTCACTTGAAATGATATGATGGCTGATGGGAATTTGGGTTTGATCTGACAGCTGACAGGTATTCGGATAATCAAACTCTTGTCCCTTTTAGCTTATCATGTCCTTCCACTAAAATGTGATCCAACGGTCATGAAGACACTCAAAGCAGATCAATGATCAAGGATGATTGTGAAACCATAACTTGCGAGTGATTTAACTCGTCACCAAAACTATTCAATTTGAAGTTGTGCGTCATTGGTAAGTCAACCACAATTTTTTATCTTTGAGGCTATAGGATCTGACGGTCTTGAGTAATTGCAGTACTGGAAATAGAATGATATTTAATTCTCCTTTCGTTCTCCACAATCTATCCATGTTGTTGATTTGTTGATTGCGCATCTGACGGTCACAACTCAATCTGAATTAATCTGATCACTTGTTGGATCACCCACAGTCGTCGATATCTGATTCTACAAGATCTGAATATCTAGACCAATTGCGGGATTGGAGCTAGCGAGTCATTTAATTCTCCTTCCGATCTCCGCAATCTATCCTTGTTGTTGATCTAGCGCTTATGCATCCGATGGTCACGAATTGATATGACTTAAACTGCTCATTTATTGGATCAACCACAATCGTCGATATTCGAGTCTATGAGATCTGACGATCTATAATGATTGCAGAATTACAACTAGCGAGTTGTTTAATTCTCCTTTCGCTCTTCGCAATTCATCCCTGTCATTGATTTGGCTTGCAGATCCGATGGTCACGATCCTCCAACGATCCTTAATCCCATGGTCACTCATATGACCGACGTCCGTAAAATGAGACGATCAACATGGTTGATTTCTTGATTGGACGACTGCTGAGGATTCTCACCCTAAGCTTACGCTTTTCCTTCCAAGCTTTGATCTCTGTGTATTGTTCGCTCCTCCTCTGAGCTTATGATCAGGGATGATTTTAGGGGCTAAATTTCGCTCATGGGATAATTTTCCATGGTTTTTCCCCAAAAAATATTCGGTATTTTAAAAATGATTTACCCAAATTCTATAGGATAAAATTATTTTACCTTAAATATCGTCAAAATTTTATACAAACTGTATAAAATCCTTAGAAATTTGAATATTTTTACAAGAATATCGCCAAACATTTTATGGTTTGCACATGAAGGATTAGTAAGATTCGCCAAGGTTTCGACATTTTAAAATAAATTTACATCCTTAAAATCATGCTTCTTATGATTTTCCTATTTTCTATCATTGTTGTTGTTCTTTCCATCAATGAAATGCACACTCTTCCTGTAAAATATGCCAACAATCTCCCCCTTTGGCATTGATGGCAACCCTGAAAGGTTGCACTATTATTCTTAGAACTCCAACTGTAGCATCCAGGCCAGACCTTTTCTCCCCCTTTGACATCAATTTCAAAGAAAACATGCTCCCCTTGAGTTGTTGTAGTACTTTTTGGAGGTATCAGATATTCAACCAACACATACTCCCTCTTACAGGATGGACTCTCTTAGGTGAGAGAAGGGATGAAACCCAGCTTCTGAGAGAAAGATGTCTACAATTTGTTCTGTGGTTGGAATGTAATGAACCTAAACAATCTGATTGGTGACCTGCTCTCTCAAAAAATGGTATTTTATGGGGATGTGCTTGGTCTTGTAGTGGAATAGAAGATTCTTTGACATGCTAATTGTACTAGTATTATCACAATGAATTGGGATCGGTGCAGTATAATTTACCTCCAAGTCTGCAAGTGTCTAAATCATCCACAGTACTTGGGTACAGAAAGTGGCAGTTGCTATGTATTCAACTTCAGTAGTCAATAAGGAAATGGAACCTTGCTTCTTGTTCAACCATGCTACAAGAGAATCTCCTAAGAAGAATGCACCTTCACTCATGATTTTCCTTTCATCCATGCAGTTAGGCCAATCAACATCTGAATAGACTGATAATTGAAAATTTTGATTCCTAGGATACCATAGTCCATAGTTCATTGTTTCTTTCAAATATCTGAATATTCTTTTGATAGCTAGAAAATGACTATGTTTAGGTGTAGACTGATACCTTCCTACCATTCCAATAGCATGCATTATGTCTGGACAAGATGTTGTGATGTACAACAGGCTGCCTATCATAGAAATATATGAACTTTGATCAACATTAGGTGAGTCATCATCCTTGCTTAACTTGCATCCAATGACCATAGGTGTGCCCACAGGTTTAGAATATTCCATTTGAAACCTTTTCAATATTTCTCTTAGATATTTTTCATGAGAAAGAAATATTCCTTCATACTTCTGAGTAATTTGCAAACCAAGAAAAAAATGGCAGTTCCCCTATCATATACATTTCAAATTCAGATTGCATGGAAAAAGAAAACCATTGTACCAATGAAGCATTATTACTTCCGAAGATGATGTCATCTACATAGACCAACACAATGATCAAATCATTACCCTTTGTTTTGATATATAGATTGTTGTCAATTGTTCCTCTCTTGAACCCTTTGTCTTGAAGATACTTATCCAGTCTATGATACCAGGCACGCGGAGCTTGTTTCAACCCATATAACGCTTTCTTAAGCTTACAGACAAAGTTAGGATTATCTGTCAGTGAAAATCCTTCAGGTTGTTCCATATATACTTCTTCTTCTAGATCTCCATTAAGAAATGTTGACTTAACATCCATCTGATATACTTTAAATTTCTTATGACATGCATAGGCAAGAAACATTCTGATAAACTTCCAATCTTGCCACTGGTGCAAAGGTTTCATCAAAATCTTGTCCTTCAATCTGTGCATAACCCTTACAGACCAATCTTGCTTTATTCCTAACAACTTGTCCCTGGTCATTCAATTTATTCTTAAAGATCCATTTTGAACCTATGACATTTTTACCTTCAGGTCTAGGAACCATCTCCCAAGTATTGTTTTTCTCAATCTGGTCAAGTTCATCATTCATGTCTTTTACCCAATGGTCATCTTCGTTGACTACATTAAATTCTTTAGGCTCAAGGAAAGATAGAAAGGCAATCTGAGATTGTTCTAAACATTATTCAACTACTTTCTTGTCCAAACTCCTTGGTTTAGATGACCAACTATCTGACGTTCAGGATGATTCTTCCTAATAACTTTGGAGGGTGTCTTTGTCTTGATCTCCTGGTTTGAGTCCTGCAGAGTATTTGTATCTAACTCAGAGTCTCATCCTTCTGATTCTTGGACATGTTCATCATCACCTTCAACTGTGTCCTCTGTAGCAGACTCAATATTGCTCGCCTCTCTTACTGGGACTCCTTCATCAACCTTTAAATCAATGAAATCAACTAATTTGTGCAATCTTTTATTAAATCATCTATATCCTTTACTATTGGTAGCATATCCTAAGAAGATGCCTTCATCATCCCTGCCATCATACTTGCCAAGGTTTTCATTATTATTCTTTATGTAGCACTTACTCCCAAAGACTTTGAAGTGTTTGATTGAAGCAGGTCTTCCATACCATAGTTCATAAGGTGTCTTGTCATTGTGTGGCATGAGGTGGGATTTGTTAAGAATATGGACTGATGTGTGTATTGCTTCTACCCAGTAGGTTTGACCAATGTTCTTCTCATTCATCATTGACCTGACCATTTGTTGAATTGTTTTGTTTTGCCTCTCAACTACTTCGTTTTGTTGTGGAGTTCCTAGGATTGTATATTCTCTCTTGATCCTATGTTTATCACAAAATTCCTTGCAATCACTTGACATAAATTCTCCTCCTCTGTTTGATCTTACTGCCTTTATCCTATTGTCTGTTTGATTCTTAATTCAAGCCTTAAATATTTTAAATTTCTCAAATGCTTTAGATTTTTCTTTGAGAAAAGAAACCCAAGTGAGTATGGAGTAATCATCAATGATCAACATGAAGTAGTTTTACTTCCCCTTGCCTTCTTATATTGATGGTCCACATAAGTCCATATGAACTAATTGGAGTGATTTCTCTATTGAAGTAGAGCTATTGGAATTAAACTGATTCCTGGTTAGCTTTCCTACTTGGAAGGGTTTACACACATAATCTTGTGGATTTGATATTCTTGGAAGATCTTTTACTGCCTCGAGATTTTTGAGCTTGATTAAGTGGTCAAAGTTTAGATGTCCAAGTCTCATATGCCATAACCAGCTTTCATCATGTTTGATTAGATGGCACTCTTCTCTATCTTCTTTTATCACATATACATTATTATCTATCCTTATTCCTTTAGAAGTCAACACCACTTCACATCCTCTGTCACACATTTGACTTACATTGAGAAAATTATGTTTCATCCCATCTACAAGCAGAACATCCTGGGCTTTTCCTTTACCATTACTCAAACTCACCACCCCTTTACCTTCGATTTTACCTGCTTCTTCATTTCCAAAGGTCACATTTCCTATTTTACTTTTACTTATATACATAAACTTATCCTTGTCTCTAGTCATGTGCTTGGAACATCCACTGTCTATATACCAGGGGTCTTCTTTTTCTTGAGATGAAAGTACTAAACCACATTTTTCACTATCTTTCTTTTTCCATGTGCTGGCATTTCTAGCTAAGGGTTTTATTCTTGGATCTGCCTTGTAATCCTTTAGATGATAATCTGTAGCTTTGTGGCCAAAGTTATGACAGTTATAACATTCAAGCTCATTGTTCAATAGGTCAAAGTGTTTGTTGCAACTTTGGCTACTCATTGGTTGTTTGGTTCTATGTTGCAAATATTGTTTATTTCTTGATCTCCTTAGTTGCATGTCTCTAAACTAAATTTGACAATTTGCAATCTTATGACCAAAATTAGAGAAGTAAAAACAGTAACCATGGAAAAAAAATTGGTACCTAAAGGATGGCCTTCTTCTTGGAATTTGTTGCTCCATCTTCTGATATCTTTGTTCTTGATCAGGGATCATCTTGTCTTTATTAGTTTCTGGTGGCAGAGTACTTGCATGGTCTGATTGTCTATTGATTTGGAACTTGATCATATTTATTGGATCTTTGTTTTTTGGTTGTTTGCTTCTTGAACCACTTACATAACCTAAACCAGTCTTCAACAAAGGAGATCTTTGTTTGCTCAGAATGTCGTTTAGTTCTGCTGAGGCTTTAATGCTTGGAAGATTTTGGAGATACAAGGCTTTAAACTTCTCTATCTCTTTAGGGTTTTTCTACCTCTTTTTCTAGAGCTTCACATCTTACCTTCTTCTCTCATAATTTGTTTCAAATGTCCTCTATTTTATTTGCCTCTTCTGAATTCCACTTTTAGGGAAAAGTCTTCCTCAGGTTTTTTACTGCCTTTGTTGAATTGTATCAACAATTGTTTTGCTTTCTCTTCTTAAATTAAGATGCATTCAATATCTTCCAAAAGGAACTGATCGTTTCTCCTTCCAAGTCAACCACATTTTCTTCATTATTAACATCACTTCATGTGATTCTATTATCATAATCTCTTTGGCCATAAGCATAAGTCATCAACCTTATCTTCACAAGAAAAATCACTATCGTCGTGAAGAGTCATCATTGTTACACAAAATCACTATCTGTGTCTCGTGAAGAGTCATCATTGTTTACACATAAACTTTTCTTTTTAACAAATCTCTTGAGTTTGTACTTCTCTTCACCTTCAGAGTTCTTGTCCTTGTTCTTGTGTGGACACTTAGGTGCAAAGTGACCTATATTTCCACAGTTAAAACATTTGAAGGGAAACTTGCCTTGGTACTTTCCTGATCCTTTCTTTAGTTTTCTCACAAATTTTGCTTCAATTTCATCAGGTTCAGAATCCTCATTCTCATGTGATTTAAATGATGATTCTATAGAGGTGGGTTTATCTTTACCTATCCTCATTTCATATGCAGTCAACGTTCCTAGAAGTTGATCAATAGGCAGATTTTTTAGATCATTAAGTTCTTCTATAGTAGAGACCTTTGGGTTGAACCTATCTGGCAAAGATCTTAAAATTTTCTGAACTAAAGAGGCTTCCTCATTTTTTCCCCAAGTGCGTTCATTGCATTTACTAGTTATTCAACTCTCAGAAAGTACTTCCCAACAATTTCATCCTCTTTCATCTTTAGTTGTTCAAATTGTAGTCTATAGGTTTGAAGCTTGGCATCCTTTACCTTCTCATTACCTTCATAACTACTAATGAGTTTGTCCCACATTTCTTTGGCAGATTCTAAGTGCATAAATTTTACAAATTCTTCTTCTGCAAGCCCACTCAGAATAGCATTCATAGCCTTAGCGTTGAATCTGAATTCTATCTTGTCATCCTTAGAAGCTAGTACAATTGGCTTTACATAACCAGTCTCTACCACATACCAGACATATGCACCTAAATCCATTATGTAGGTTCTCATCCTAACTTTCCATAAGGCAAAGTTTGTTCCATTGAACAAGGGGCCTTATTGGTTGAAGATCCTTCATGGTTGTTTGGCCATGAATATGACCTCTATTTTGCATATCTTTGACTTGTTTTTCACCTGTTCTGCACCAGCTACTAGCATCTTATATCTCCTTTTGACAAACATCTATCTATTTTGCTACATTTCTAGCCTATATCCTTTTTCCTTGCCTAACCATGTTTCTAAGGTAAAAAGATCATCTTTTAATACATTTTGCAAATGTTTTAATCTTTTGAATGTTAATTAAAAGAATGCACACTATGATTAATGGACTAATGCAATATTGGGATGCAACTCTTTTGACTACTCTATTACAGATTATCACATGTTGACGCAGCCTCCTTTTTGCTCGTGAAGCTTCGTAAGGTTTGATGCCACTTCAACATACAAGATGGACTCCTATTCAAAGAAGAACACATGCAGAGATGCATTAACTAGAAGTTGTTATTAGAGGCGAATCTCATGACACTTCGTGTCATGAGATCGCCCATTCAAGTTTATTATGTAATTAATATTCTGTGTAATGTATGGCTTTTCCATTTTTAGCATTGGTAGTTATCTTAGATGGAGGATCGCAGATCCAAAAACGAGGATTAAAAACATTATAAAATGATGGGTTTTCCCCGGTATGAGAGAGCGATTGATTTTGATAAATTCGACTGAGACTTTTGATGAATATAATGATGTTGGTTTTCTCTCTGAATTGATGTCTGGTTAAAGTTGAACTCATGGATTAGTCATTTCTGCAATAGTTGTTGAATGGATATGGTAGCGTAGATCATTCTTTTCTGAAACGTTAACAGGGATCTCTGTCTCTGTGGGAGGGCCCACCATCAAAGGTAGATGATCTCTCCATTTTATAGTAGATATATATAGTAGATGTTGATTGTCTTTTCTATGGAAATAATCACTGTAGAAATCGTTTCATGTTTTCATGATTTAAATATGCAACTGTTAGATTTAATTTTGTTATAATTTAGATCACATAGCATTGTAATTCTGTAGAGTAATCTCTGTGCACAGAGCGTAGGATAGTTGGCAGATAGATTTGAATAACCATGTTTTATAGAATGCTTTGTAGATTGAATCATCAATTTGCCAAAGTCGTAGATCGAACTATAGGATAAAGATAGTGAATGGTAGAATTAAATAGGTTTTAAATTAATTCATAAGGCTTGGATCATTTGAATTCCTGTTAATATAGATAGATTCATGCGTGGTAGTTGAATTTCAATGAATTTAATTGGTAGTTTGTAAGTTTAAAACCAGAATGTAGGAGGAAGTCTCATTATTTTTTATATCATTTACTTTTACACAGGTCGGTTGAAGGAAATTGTAGAGTTAGTGACTTAGATTAAATTTATAGTTAGTGGATAATTAGTGAATTTGATTTAAGAGTTAGTTCTGATTTTGTAGATTAAGAAATGGCATCAAGATAGCATAGATTAAATTTATCCTTACGGTCCAATCTCATAGGATTTCCCTTTCGTAGGAAATAGATTTACACTTAAAAATAGAATAGAGTTGTTGTTAGTGTTCCGTACCCATTTTGCACTAGTTACTCTATTTTGTATTTGTTCAACACTGTTATGATTATTTCAGTTAATTAGAAGTTAATCCGGTTTAATATTTCCTTTTTGAACAATGAACTTTAAATCTTTATTTTTAGATCTAGATTCATAGAGTATTTCTCCACTAACACCCACGACACTGTAGATGAATAAGGAATAGAAGAGAATTTGGTGATCAAGATTAAAACATTTCTTTTTGCATTTCTGATAGATGAATTGTGAATTAATAGATTATAGAATAGGATAGGAGTTATGGTTAAAAGTTAAAATAGAATTTAGATGATTTCAAGGAAAGCTTAGAGTTATGTTTGGTATTTAAATTACATTTCTCTAGTTTGGCATAGATTAAATGGTTTCCTTAGCATTAGTTGTAGACAGTGGATGGTTAAAATAGAATAGATAAAATTAATGGTTAAATATCCTTTCCTGCACTTTGAAAGTAGAGGGTTTTATAGATAGAGTAATTTGGATTCTTTTGAATAGTTTTTAGAAAATTCTTACCCGCACATATAGTGTCGCAGCTCTAAGATTACCAACCCTGGTCTGACAATTTAATGTTTTCAGGTCATTAGAAAAGTGATATAATTTACCTGACATTTTTGGCGCCATTGTCGGGGAGCTGTTTAAAAGGTAAGTTAGATAGTTGGCTTTATTATTTTTGACATGTTTGATTTGGTGTGGTGTTTTCTAGAAGGTTGACGAAGGAGGAGTTGTAAGACGAGAGGTAAGAACCCGCGCATATGTTATCACAGGTTCCTTCGAAACTCAATCTTAGTCTTTATTTTATTAGTTTCTTTTCATAGTATGTTTTCATGAGAAATAGAGATAATAGAGGTAGATTTAGGGGAAACTCAAAACAAGAAAAAGATCCAAAAAATATTTTTGGTGGGCAACAGGGTTCTATCACCACATCTGCAGATAGGTATTCTAAGAAAAAACAACAAAAAGGAGAAACCTCCACCCAAAAAGCAATAGAAACTGAAATCGAGATATTGGCCGAGGAGATTATTGAAGGAAACATAGGATTAGAATAAGAAACACCCGAAATTGGACTAGAAGGTGACAATACAATATCTGAAGAACTTCAATCAACACTGATTACACCTCTAAAACCAGGTGATACCACCTATTCTAGAAAACAACTTCCTGGTGATCCAAATTGGGTTGATTTAGTTAATCTTGAGAGAGTGCAAGCTCTTCTTGAGAACATTAATCCTATAGTTTCACAGGTAGATACCACAATCATTGGAACATAAGTAACAGTATCCTCGGACAATCCAGTTATACAATTGGGGGATAAATATTCTGTTAGAAGGAACCCCATTGCAAAAGAGGAAAGGTGGGATTTCACGCCTTCCTCGAAGAAAGATCGAATTGCATATACAATCTCCAGTCAACCTTTTAACAGAATTGAAAGGGAAAGAGAAATGGAGAGAAGAGAGGGAGAAGAACCTCATAATGAGCATGAGGAGGAAGAACAAGCAGAAAATGAACCAAGACCAGAACCTACCTTTGGATTCCCAATCTTGTATCTGGTTCAAAATATCAATATGAAAAGTATTCCACCCTCTGCACTACCGACCTTTTATGGGAAAAGTAGTGAAGATCCAGATGTCTTCCTTTTCGAGATTGATATCCTCTGCAGAAGCTACAACTATTTACAGGATGCACATAAGTTGAAGTTGTTTCCTGCAACTCTAAAGGATTCTGCATTACGATGGTTTATGGGTTTAGGAGAGTACAGTATTAGATATTGGGAGGAAATGAAAGCAACATTTTTAAAGAAATACCAAGACTACTGTAGACCCAAGGATTCACAAAACGATATTTTTAAAATGCAACAATGTGATGAAGAGAGTCTTGAGGATTTCCTAGAAAGGTTTATATATATTCTCCAAAAATCCAAATATAATGGTCTCCAAGATGAAGCCAACAAAACTCTTTTCTTAAAAGGAGTTTTGGAAGAATATATAGATACTCTTAATCTAATGGCTTCAGGGGACATCTACCAGAAAAAATTCGAAGAAATTGGTGAGTTATGTAGAACCTATTCGATAAGTAAGGGGAAAACAATAAAGAGTGTGAGAGAACCTTTTAATAGAAACACTAAAGCCACTACCTCTGGAGAAGTTACTAGGAGTGAACTAGGCAATCTTCTGGAAAATTTCAAAACTGATATCCTTGGTACCATTGGCTCTCAGTTAGACACTCTTAAAATTAAGAAAAAGCAGGAAGATGAAGACCTTGTATTAGGCATATATTGTCCCAAATGTAGGAAAAGACATCCTCGGTGGGAATTTCCTTTGGATAATATTTTTGTATGTGGAATTTGTACTGATAACCATGCAACAGAGGATTGCCCATCATTACCTGGGTTACAAGCTATATACAAGGGAGGGGAGGCTCCAGAATCAACATATCTACCTAAGAGGCCATGGAAACCTAGGAATCAAAACATGTATCAGTATCCAACCCCACAACCTTCCAGTTATTACCCCTTTTTTCAACAACAACAACAACCTCAACAACAACCTCAGCAACAACAATGGAATTGGCCAAATTGGCCACCGCAGAATGTATCTACTCCACAACCTTGGGACTGGCGAGGGAATAATTATGGAAGTAATCAAGAACCTGCAGTACCGATGCCTCCAAACCCAAATACTCAGTACCCTCCCAATATGAAACAACTATTGCCTGGATTTATTCCACCACCAATTCCACAAAATTCACAACAATTTCGCACTCACAACCCTCCTCGACCTACCATATTACCCGCTCAACCCATTCCAAATCCTAATAATAGACCACCTCAGCCTCTCAATAATGATTATTTTCAAAACTTTCCAGCTTACACCATCGCTCTCATTCCCATACAAGAAATTCAGTTGAGATTTGGGAAGGTGTTAAATAAAACTCCACCAATAAGAAGGACATCCCCTACCGTTATTATTCAAGAGGAAGAGGAGGAAACTCCTAATGAATTACCAAATGAAGAAACCTTGGAAGATTTCATTATTCTAAAAAGTCAATCATCTAATCCTCAACAAACTATACAAACTCAGATTCCTCGAACACCTCCTTTTCCTGAGAGGTTGATTATTGAAAAACCAATTGTTCAGCCTGAGTTTGATATCATGAATGAGTTGAGAAATATTTGATTTTAGATTCCACTACTACAAGAAATAAGGGATGTTCTGATCTATGCTAAAACCATCAGGGAACTTTCCATTAAGAAAACTGGTCGGAAACAAAAAGATCCCCCTACTATACATCTCATGGGACAGTTATCAGATTATATCTCTAAATCACCTAAAATTGTGAAGTATGCCAACCCGAGAAATCCAATAGTAACTGTATCTATCAATAATATTTCCGTTGGTAATACTTTAGTGGATTTGGATGCAGCTATTAACATAATGACCATCAATATTGCTGAGTGGTTACATTTGAGCCATCTCCTTTACCCTACTCCCATAGTTCTCGAACTTGTTGATAGAACAACTGCCAAACCTATTTGGATTTTAGATGACATCCTGGTCACATTATCTTCATGGGAATATCCTGTGAACTTCATAATTATTCAATCGAAGGATCCCACGAAAGGTCATCCAATTATTTTGGGAAGACCTTGGTTGGCTACAGCTAATGCTTTCATAGGGTGTCGTGGAGGAGATATGTTTATTTCAAATGGAGTTTCTTCACAAATGAATACGACCTCTATTTTGCATATCTTTGACTTGTTTTTCACCTGTTCTGCACCAGTTACCAGCATCTTATATCTCATTTTGACAAACATCTATCTATTTTGCTACATTTCTAGCCTATATCCTTTTGCCCTGCCTAACCATGTTTCTAAGGTAAAAAGATCATATTTTAATACATTTTTCAAATGTTTTAATCTTTTGAATGTTAATTAAAAGAATGCATACTATGATGAATGGACTAATGCAATATTGGGATGTAGCTCTTTTGACTACTCTATTGCAGATTATCACATGTTGACGCAGCCTCTTTTTTTCTCGTGAAGCTTCATAAGGTTTGATGCCACTTCAGCATACAAGCTGGACTCCTATTCAAAGAAGAACGCATGCAGAGATGCATTAACTGGAAGTTGTTATTAGAGGCGAATCTCATGACACTTCGTGTCATGAGATCGCCCATTCAAGTTTATTATGTAATTAATATTCTGCGTAATGTATGGCTTTTCCATTTTTAGCATTGGTAGTTAGCTTAGATGAAGGATCGCAGATCCAAAAATGAGGATTAAAAACATTATAAAATGATGGGTCTGCCCTAGTATGAGAGAGCGATTGATTTTGATAAATTCGACTGAGACTTTTGTTGAATATAATGATGTTGGTTTTCTCTCTGAATTGATGTCTGGTTAAAGTTGAACACATGGATTAGTTGTTTCTGCAATAGTTGTTGAATGGATATGGTAGCGTAGATCGTTCTTTTCTGAAACGTTAACAGGGATCTCTGTCTCTGTGGGAGGGCCCACCATCAGAGGTAGACGATCTCTTCATTTTATAGTAGATATATATAGTAGATGTTGATTGTCTTTTCTATAGAAATAATCATTGTAGAAATCGTTTCATGTTTTCATGATTTAAATATGCAACTGTTAGATTGAATTTTGTTATAATTTAGATCACATGGCATTGTAATTCTGTAGAGTAATCTCTATGCACAGAGCATAGGATAGTTGGCATATAGATTTGAATAACCATGTTTTGTAGAATGCTTTGTAGATTGAATCATCAATTTGCCAAAGTTGTAGATCGCACTATAGGATAAAGATAGTGAATGGTAGAATTAAATAGGTTTTAAATTAATTCATAAGGCTTGGATCGTTTGAATTCCTGTTAATATAGATAGATTCACGCATGGTAGTTGAATTTCAATGAATTTAATTGGTAGTCTATAAGTTTAAAACCAGAACGTAGGAGGAAGTCTTATTAGTTTTTATATCATTTACTTTTACACAGGTCGGTTGAAGGACATTGCAGAGTTAGTGACTTAGATTGAATTTATAGTTAGTGGATAATTAGTGAATTTGATTTAAGAGTTAGTTGTGATTTTGTAGATTAAGAAATGACATCAGGATAGCATAGATTAAATTTATCCTTACGGTACAATCTCATAGGATTTCCCTTTCGTAGGAAATAGATTTACACTTAAAAATAGAATAGAGTTGTTGTTAGTGTTTCGTACCCATTTCACACTAGTTACTCTGTTTTGTATTTGTTCAGCACTGTAATGATTATTTCAGTTAATTAGAAGTTAATCATGTCTAATATTTCCTTTTTGAATAGTGAATTTTAAATCTTTATTTTTAGATCTATATTCATAGAGTATTTCTCCACTAACACCCACAACACTGTAGATGAATAAGGAATAGAAGAGAATTTGGTGATCAAGATTAAAACATTTCTTTCTGCATTTATGATAGATGAATTGTGAATTAATAGATTATAGAATAGGATAGGAGTTCTAATTAAAAGTTAAAATAGAATTTAGATGATTTCAAGGAAATCTTAGAGTTATGTTTGGTATTTAAATTACATTTCTCTAGTTTGGCATAGATTAAATGGTTTGCTTAGATTAGTTGTATACAGTGGATGGTTAAAATAGAATAGATAAAATTAATGGTTAAATATCCTTTCCTGCACTTTGAAAGTAGAGGATTTTATAGATAGAGTAACTTGGCTTCGTTTGAATAGTTTTTAGAAAATTATTTCCCGCCCATATAGTGTAGCAACTCTAAGATTACCAACCCTAGTCTAACAATTTAATGTTTTCAGGTCATTAGAAAAGTGATATAATTTACCTGACAATGGCTAGTCATGTTTAAGCTCTAGGATCTACCCTTAGATAAAAGGAACCTGGCTATGATACTAATTTTTAGGCAACTGAGGGGGGGGTGAATCAGTTGTTACTGTGCTTAAACAATTATATCCATTTTAAACTCATTATAGAACACTTAATGATGATCACAATAATTCAGGGAACTAAGCAATAGAGTATTCAAAATCAATCACACACATGAAGTATACAGAGACAGATATTCCTAAGGAAACCCATAAAGGTAGAAAACCTCTTCTTCTTAATATGATAAGTAGTCTTTATATTCTGTACATTATCATTCTTATGAGCATTCACTCTTTGTGAGGCTACCACCTCTATTTTACAAGCTGCAACTTGCTGAGAGCACCAACTCTCTGGTTTCTCTAGCACCCACTAGAAGGAAGCAACAACTCCCTGAGTGTTCCAACACCAACTGGATGGAAGCACCAACTTCCAGTCACACAGACACCAACCTGTGTAACAGAGAACAATTGTTCTCCCTTGCACCACCCCGGTTTCTCCAGCTGCCACCATATGGAAGCTACAACTCCCTGTGTCCAAGCACCCACTTGAAACTCTGAGGACAACAGTCCTCCCTAGAACCTCCATAACACCCTTAGATATAAATCTTTGTTACTGAAATTCATTACAGTGATATAGTATTAATCAATGGCTTACCAGTCTCATCATTGTTCTGCTACACTGCTCTTCTCTGCCTACATCGATGTCTTCCTTATGGAATCTTCTTGCACTTTTTGTTCTTCTTCTCTGTCTCTGCTTGCGCACCTCGGATTTTTCTTCCTCTCTCAGATCATGCTTCATTGTTTTATTTATTTATGTTCATGTTGTATTCTCCATTACATACAATTCAATTTGCTTTTCACAAAAACAACAACCTCTCTCTGTCACAACATTATCCTTTTATTCATGCTCTCATCCACTATTACACCCCCATCTCCAATGCTCAATTCGGCCATCTCAGAACACTCATTTCAGGAATCTCATAACACTCGTTTCAGGAAACTCAAAACACTCAAGAGCCATCATTCCAACGCTCAGGAACGAATGATTCAGTCACTCAGGAATGATGATTCAGTTAGTGTAATTGAATCCTAACTGATCAAGAAATCTCAAGATGAAACAACAACCCTTCGATCATATTCGGTTTGATCAGTGTTGTTGGATTATATCTTATTTAAATCTCTTATCTCACATGACCAATGGCGATGACCAGACGCTAGGATTAACGAGTGCTTGATCACTTATCAATTCAACGATCACGATTCAATCTCCTGAAATGTATGACTATCGTAACTTTGAAATTTCACCCTTCGAAACTTTTGGGTTTGAAACCTTTCAAAACTTTCGAATCAGATTTCCCTAAGAGATCGGACGATTTACGTTTATTTCGCGGAAACAAATTAATCGTCGGATTTTATTCTTACAAGGCTTAACCCGATGACCAATACTTAATCAACAATTGAGATGGATGGCCACCTTTTACTCCGAGTCTTCGGCTATTATACTTACGCTATCCTTCCACTATATCTTGATCAATGGTTGAGAGTGCACCTGACATTACATCGATTGTCAAGATCTCCTTCGGGTCTATGGACTTCAGATATTTGAACTTACACTATCCTTCCACTAGAGTAGATCGACGGATGAGAATACACTTGAAGTGATCTTTCATATCGGACGAATCGTGTCCTTGCTGATGTGGTATGCCACATATTTCCTTTGTTGACGTGATCTGCCATATATGTCCTTTCCTGACGTGGTCCACCACATGTCCTTTGTTGATGTGGTCTGCCACATGTCCTTGCATATGAGGTTTGTTGACGTAATCTACTGACGTATATCTCCTTGATCTAACGGTCATCGTATGTTCTCCAGATCCGATGGTCCTTATTCATTTCGGATTTTTGGCTCTTCGGGCTTCGGGTTTTTCAAATCTCAAATTTTTTGGAGCATAACCTCCTCGCCTCTTTATATCCGAAGTGAATGATGTTCATCGATCATGTTCTTAGATCCATGGCTTGATCGATCTACGGTGCAAGTTTTCTAGCTTATCTTGTCCTTCCACTTGAATTGATCCGACGGCTGACGGGTATTTGCATAAGTGAGATCTCAGATATTTTACCTTGTTTATCATATCCTTTCACTCGAAATGATCCAAAGGCTAACGGGAATTTAGGTTTGATCTGACGATTGATGGGTATTCGGATAATCAAACTCTCGACCCTTTTAGCTTATCCTGTCCTTCCACTAAAATCTGATCCAACGGTTATGAAGACACTCGAAGCAGATCAACGATCAAGGATGATTGAGGAACTATAAATTGCGAGTGATTTAACTCGTCACCAAAACTCCGCAATTTGAAGTTGTGGGTCGTTGGTGAGTCAACCACAATCATTGATCTTCGAGGCTATAAGATCTGGCAGTCCTGAGTAATTGTGGGATTTGAAATAGCAAGATCTTTAATTCTCCTTTCGTTCTTCGCAATCTATCCCTGTCATTGATCTGTTGATTGTGCATCCGACAGTCACAACTCAATCCGACTTAATCTGATCGCTTGTTGGATCAGCCACAGTCGTCGATATCTGAGTCTACAAGATCTGACGATCTAGACCAATTACAGGATTGGAACTAACAAGTCATTTAATTCTCCTTTCGATCTCTGCAATCTATCCATGTTGTTGATATGGTGATTTCGCATCCAATGGTCACAAATTGATATGACTTAAACTAATCGTTTGTTGGATCAACCACAGTTGTTGATATTCGAGTCTATGAGATCTGATGATCTAGACCGATTGTGGGATTAGAAATAGCGAGTCGTTTAATTCTCATTTTTCTCCTCGCAATTCATCCCTACCATTGATATGGCTTACATACCCGACGGTCACGATACTCCAACGATCCTTAAGCCCACGGTCACTCATATGACCGATGCCTGTAAAATGAGATGATCAAAACAATTGATTTCTTGATCGGACAATTGCTAAGGCCTCTCACCCTGAGCTTACACTTTTCCTTCCAAGCTTTGATCTCTACATATTGTTCACTCCTCCTCTGAGCTTATGCTTTTCCTGTTTTCCATCATCGTTGTTGTTCTTTCCATCAATGACAAGCACACTCTTCCTGTAAAATATGCCAACAGACGTGGCTGGCCAATATGGCATTCATTGTGTCTCGAGGGGTGACATATGTCATCAATGGAATGGTTGATGAGTAAGAGTGCTCCCGAATGAGGGTTGGAAGCCCTTATGAATTTGTTAGCAATATAGACCATTAGATATGGATGTGGCTAGATCTCAACCATTTGTTAGAAGATGTCAAGAATGGATCCAAAAGTGTGGATAGGAGCTTGTGTCGATGACGAAGAGATCATGAGATTAAACCATAGTCATATATCGACAGGAGGGTGAGATTAGATCTCAGTCATGGATTCACTGTAGAACCCACCTACTCACCAAAGAAAATGCCCATTGGGGAGGATGTTAAAAACTGTGTGATTTGGAGGCATCGATACGATTAGATCCATCGAAGGCCTGATATGAGAACCATAGGATATGGGAATAGTACAATATGAGGATCATCATCAGAACTTTAAAGGTTGGGGTGTTTGATCTCCATGGGATTAGAATCCCTGACAATGACGAAAGTAGGCCCAAGTGATAGGGGTTATTGATTTGGAAAGGTTGTTGGGCCAGGTGTTAGAGGACACGATAGCGTCACATCAGATGGTTGAGTGGTAGGGAGCCACATGGAAATAAGATGGATTTTTCCAATGAGATCCCGAAGACTTTGGGAGGCTGTAAATTTTACTTTAGAGCTCAGAATTGATCATGAGTACAATCATTGGAGAGATTTCAGGGAGTAGAATCCATTTATGGTCCTTAAAAATAGATAGGATTTGAGTTGATAAAGAGAAATTATTAACATCCCACCAACCTAAGAAGAGGATATAGGGTTGGGTGTGTTACATAGTGGTATCATAGTAGAGTTCAAACTGTAGGCTTGAATGGGCCACAAAGGTCACTTAAAATTGTTTTAGAAAGATTTTAATATTTCCTGTTATGTATGTTTTAATATACTGATATCATAGATAATAGTAGTTGTTATTTCTGCACATATGACATGCTGAAAGGAAACATAGGTGAATGGTACAATGTATTATGGAATACACCTCACACCTCATAGATGAGGAATCTGATGGTTGGAGGGATATAGAAACCCCTCCATATTTGATGGCCACGGTTAGAATTTTGGAAGTAGATAATGAGAGGCTCATGAGAGCTCAAGCCATACAAGAGGAGTTGAATGCAATGTTATTGTAGAGCTTGCCGGAGATTCAAAAAAATGTGCATCAAGGCCCAAGTAACGTATAGTTGCAGCAGTCGAAGAGGTTGAAAACCCCTCCAAATAATCAGAAGCATGAATTAGATTGGAGTAATGTGGGAAAGAGTTCTTCTAGAAAGAGGCATTAGGATGCCAAGAAATGTAGATCTGGTGGAAGTATTTCCATAGAGTCATCTAGTAGGAAGACTACTTCGATAGATAAGTCTAGTAGTGGCACAGAGTTGAGTTTCCCTAAGAATAAAAAGAGGAAGAATTCTTAGAGTTCACTGACTAAATAATTCAAGAAGGCTAAGTCACCTACCTTTGATGGAGAAATTAAGAAAGGAGAAGACATCAAGGCATGGTTGTTTGGTTTGAATAAGTACTTTCAGGTACATAATTACTTCGATAATGCCAATTCAAGGATTGACATCTTTAATATGAATGGAGGAGCTTCTATTTGGTGGGAAAACCTAAAGGAGATCAAGGGACTGAAGGAAAGTAAACTGATATGGAAACAGTTTGAGAAATACTTCTAAAAGGATTACCTATTGGAGGTTTATTATGATGAAAAAATCAAGGAATTTCGTGAGCATAAGTTGGGACAACTTACTATGGATGCATATTCCAAAAGGTTTATGGAGTTTTTGAGGTATGTACCTTACCTCAAGGATGAGAAAGTGAGAGTACAACATTTTCTCAGTGGATTTCCATAGTCGTACCAAGAAAATATTGATTTTGATAAACCCAAGTCATTGGAATACACTATTTGGAAGGCCAAGTGTTGCTATGATCGGTCTAAGCACAAGAAAAATCCTTCAAAATATTGGAAAAGGAAGGACAAGAGTGGATTCTAGAAGAAGTGATTCAAGTCCTTTTCACACAATAATTCTAGAAAAAGTGCACATTTTGGTCAACCATAAAGTGTGCATCGACATAATTTTCCATCTCAAAGTGGAAATATGTTAAGAACCAAATACCAATATAGCATAGAAAAACCTCAGAAAAAGTACTCAACGCCTTGAAAAAGATACAATTTCAGAAAATAAGCATCTTCGAGGGGGAAACCTCCTTTTACCCCACTTAAATGTTCAAGTACAAGATGATTCAAAATGAAAATGTCTCCTTGGTATATTTAGGAGACTAGGAGGTATACTTACAACTAATGGCCTAAAGCCAACATAAATAAAATAACATTACTAATATAATATGCCCCAATTAAGGGGTAATAAGCCAATATTAGGGCTTAACATGCCCCTCCCCTTGAGACAAGTGTTGTCTGCAACGCTTGAGTAACTCTGGATGCTTTTGTATAAAAGACTCATCTTCCCAAGTGGAATCTTCAGCTGGTAGTTTCCTCCATTTAATGAGATACTCTGAAATGGATCTATTCCTCAGCTAACAAATTCTTGTGTCAGTGATGGCTTCAGGCTCCAATATGATTTTTCCTTCCTCGTCAAGTTCTGGCAATATAGTTTGAACTGGGATCTTG
>SNQJ01S0042969.1:9076-21877 GCA_010110895.2 Picea sitchensis | reverse complement strand
GAATATAATATATGTTGGTTTTCCCGGTTTGGGTTTCCAGGTGAAAAATCTCTGTGTAATGTTTGTATTTGCCATTGTATCTTTTCTGTTCTTTTCTGAATATCAGTTTGCAATAGATATTGTACAAGGTTAGAATTTACACATAATACCTTCCTCGGTAAGAGGGAGTGTTGATTCTAGTGGTAGCATCGAACATGTATTTCCACATAGGTCTATGTGTCTAGATGTGTGGAAATTGTCCAAATCCTTCTACTCTTGAATTTAATTTAGTTTTTTTTTTTTCGTAAATAAAAATAATTTATTGCATCATAATGCTATCACAACCATACATAACATAACATTATCTAGAGACCAACCACCTGTTCTACCAGACAAGTGGAACCCGGAACAGGTGGTTGCATGATATGTTGTCTAGACGAATGCAAAAAACCACCACTTGTTCCACCAATCAAATGGAAACCAGAACAAGCGGCTGGGAGCTTCATTGTCTAAATGGTCTGAGCAAGAAGAGAGAATCTTGAACATGGAAATGAAAACTCCTACAAAATTTTGACAATTATAGTGCATAGAGAAAAAATATTTTTTTTTTTCAAGATTAAGTAGTGGATGAACCAGTGAATCCTTTTTTGCAATGAGTGTCGCTGGTGGGAGAAAAGACGAACAATTGTGCATAGGTCGGGAACCTTCGTTGACTTTGCGAGCATGAGAGAGCATCATATAGTATGTCGAGACGACTGCTGAGCAGGGTATGCTTGTGTAGTTGTTCCTGCATGTCCCTGCATATCTCAATATGAGGTCCAGGTTTCCCAGTGACAGGAAATAAGTAGAGTGTGAATCCTGGTCTAAAACATTGTAGGGAGGAGGGAGGGTCTCCTCAAGGCATTCGTTTGATGGGAATTATTCTTGAATTATGCAAGTTTTTCAGTCCGAGACACCAACTGCACCAAGGGTGGAATGGCTAGTCTGGGGAGGATCATGGGGGTCTAGAACGATGAACTGAAGGGAGGCTGACATAATGATAATCAACTCTGCTGGAATCTCTTTCTCCACAATAGTCATTGGAGGCTCTTCGGCCCCCCATGTCCTGATGAATCAAAGAAGTCACAAGTGCATGGGAAAGGCAATGAAGCCTTATTTTCCCAGCGACGAAGTTGTAATGAGAGGTCCCTGTCTTGGGATTTTCATGCTCCCGAGGCATGTTCGTGTAAACAATCTAGACTCTGAGTAGGTGAAGAACTTGTAGAAAGGGGACGAAAATGGTTGGATCTGAGCCAAAACACAAGAACTGAGCCAAATTCGAATGACAAAATCCATAACATACCCATAGTAAATGGAGAGGCACTAGAGGAGCTGAAGGGACCTTACTCGTACATCCTGTACCCATCATAGTCTGCCAACCCTTCTTCATTG
Source organism: Picea sitchensis (assembly GCA_010110895.2). NCBI lineage: Eukaryota > Viridiplantae > Streptophyta > Pinopsida > Pinales > Pinaceae > Picea > Picea sitchensis. Next base: position 20,467 of record SNQJ01S0042969.1, on the reverse strand, counting down.
AAGGAGCCATTAAACCAAAATGAGATAGTTGTCTCACATGCTCGTATGAGCTTTGAATGCCGCCCATCCTACGAGATTTGGATGTGAGGGTGTCGACATGTGCAATTAAGTCATAAATGCACATGTTGGCCACTTGGCACCCCATCCAGGGTTGAATTTACTTTTGTGAAAGGAATTATTAAAGTGAATTGATTTTATTAATTAATTATGTAATTAGTTAATTGAGTTATTTAAGACACATGCTAAAAGTGATTAACATGCAGCATGTAATCTAAATCTCAAGTGAGTGCGAGAAGTAATCTCAACCATAGATCAAGTTTTTGAGATTATAAATAGATTGTAACTCACGATTATAAAAGCAAGGATAGGGTGAAAGAGAAAGACACTTGACAAGAGTTGTGTTGAGAGAGTCGATAGACAAATTATTGGATCACAAAGGACTATGGTTCAAGATCTTGGATAGGTGAAGAAGGACTTTCATCTAGAGATCATATAGGTTAAGGAGAAGAGAGAACACATGCATACAAAGGTGGGCTTCAGTCGAAGGAATCCACAAGAGAGTGTTGGATCATATAGAGATTTCCTTACAGGTTTTTCGTACACATCCGCAGGTCACAGTAGAGACAGTCACAAATATCTGCGGGTCACACAAGGGCAAGTTGGAGATACCTAGAAAAGTGTGCCAAAATTTGTTGTACAACAGGTCAAACCTTTCTAGGTTATTCTAGAGTTGTATTTCTCTCAGTGGACCATTATCTTTGTTACAAGAGCCCTGAGTTTAGCACAATAAATCATTCTTAGCACTAGTTTTCCCTCCGAGGTTTTTCCAAGTGTATCTACCAAAAAATATTGGTGTTCAGTGTGCTTCATTTGGTTTCCTAGTTTATGCTTCCGCTGCATGATATTGAGTTGAATATTTCAGTAGTGTATTATTGTTTTGTGCTCTACTAATCTAATTGAAATAAGGAAATCACTAGATAACAAAGTACCTAGGTGTTGGACTAAGAATTTCAATAGAAGATAACTTTGGTAACCAAAGGCATTTTCTTTTTGAAAAAAATAAAGTTGAACTCTTTTTAAAGGACTTAAACACCGAATTAAATATTCTATCATATAAAAACAATATTGAAGACATATATCATAATTTTATAACAATCCTCTCTATCTCCATAAAAAAATTCTCTATCGAAGTGTTGTGTAAAAAGAAGAATAGAATTCCCAACCCTTGGTATGATAACGAGTGTAAACTTGCTAGAAAATCCATTAGGGATGCATGCAATGAGTCTTTGAAATATGATCAAATTAATAGATACAAATCCCTAATTAAAAGAAAAAAAAAAGAACTACATAAATAGAAAGAAAGAGAATATTTTGCACCTTTCTAAGCTAGATCCAAAGAAATTTTGGAGGCAAATTATGACTCGTAAAACTATAGAAAATGTTAAGATTCTCTGACAGACTAGAATTCCTACCTTAAACATCTTTATGAAACCCATAATGTCCTTCCCAATTTTTTTATATAAGATGATGTTTTTTCTATAGAAGGCATAAAGTTTGGGGTTAAGCGACTTGCAAATGAGAAAGCTAAGGACATCGAGGGATACCAATCTGAAATATTAAAAATTGGAGGGCCTATTTTGATTCCTCACATACACAAGCTCTTCAATTTAGTAGCTAAGCAGGGCTTCCCTAAACCTTGGAATCAAAGCCTCATTGTACCTATTTTTAAAAGTGGGGATAAAATAAATCCTTCTAATTATAGGACCATTATGATTAGCCCCATTTTATCCAAGCTATATGGAAGTATTTTGGAAATGAAGATAAGCATATGGCTAGAAATCCATGGAAAAGGAGCTAAAGGTTGGGCTAGTTTTAGAGGTTATCGTTCAACTGTGGACCATCTTATCACGCTTAGGATCGTTGCAAAGGAGTGTCACAACAATAAAACCAATCTACTTTGTTGTTTCGTTGACTTTATGAAATCTTTTGACATTGTGCCTAGGACCAACCTTTTGAATAGGTTAGAAAAGATAAAAGTTCCCTCTGGTCTAAGAACTGTTGTGGTAAGGTTGTATGAGAACATTATTGCCAAGTTTAGGAGCACTGAGGGTTGGTAAAATAAAACTAACGGTAATATAGGAGTCAAGAAAGGTTGTCCCTTATCCCCTACCCCTTTTGGCATTTACATTGAGAAGTTAGAAGATTGTTTGGAAGTCGCATGTTGTGTTGGACCAACTCTTGCTAGTACAATAATCATCCTTCTTCTCTATGATGATAATATTGTTTTTATGGCAAGGAATCCCTATGACCTTAGTAAGCAACTTAGAATCCTCTAGGACTTCTGCTCTAGTACATGTATGACTGTGAACACTAACAAAACAAAGGTTATGATCATTAAATCCAACAACATCATCTACCATAATTTTGTATATGACGATAATATCTTGGAGGAAGTTCATTCGTACAAGTATCTTGGAATTGATATTCATCACAAGATCAATTGGAACTATAACATTGAGAAAAGGATAAATGGAGGGTGGAAAGCGTATTACGAGCTTGGAAATAATTGTAAATTAACAGATCTTTGTCTATGGGATAAGAAAAATCTCCTCTTTGAGACTCTTGTCACTCTTGTTATCTTATCTGGATGCGAAGTTTGGGGATGCAGCATCTCTCGAGAATCCTGGAGAAAGACAGAGTAGATGCAAAAGAATTTCATAACTTATAATCTCAAAATTAAAGGGCAATACACCCTATCCTATCCTCCTCATCAAAGCGAGCATTTTCCCCATTGAGAGAATGACTATGATTAGGTACTCAATGTACAAGAACAAGATAAACAACATGGATAACAAGAGGCTCCCTAAAATTGCTTCAGGCTCAAGCCAAAATCACCAACGACTCAAGCAGGGATTGCATAATGATGCCAAGTCTTGGCTAAATCATTGGGGAATAAAGGAATAAATTATTCTGTTGAATACCAATGATATTAAAAACATTGTACAAGCTAAATTTAAGGAGAATCTATGGTGCAATAAAGAATTAAAGGATAAAAGAAAATTAAGATATTATAAGGAGGTGGTTAACCCTAACCTTGAAGATCAAAAGTTTCTCTCTGTTTTGACTAACGTAAAGAAGATAATCAATAGTGCTAAAATAAGGATTAATTCTCATGAGCTGCATAGTGAAACTAGGTGTTGGGCAATCCCCAAAACACCATGGCAAGAAAGAATTTGGCACCTTTGTGACACCAAGAGGGTTGAAGATGAAAATCACTTTCTCCTAGAATGCCCCGCGTATACCCAAATGAGATCCCAATTTCAAAATAATTGTCACAATATCGACCTTCCTAACCTTCTAAGTCATCAAAACTTTAGTGATCTTGGAATGCTTTTTTTAATACTTTTCAAGCATCTAAATAACATTTAAAAAAAATCCAAGTAATCTCTTGATTTTCTTAAGATCCATTAGACTAATTTTAATCTCAATGGATATTAACCACCATCATCATATGATTAATGTATGCATATTGATTTATAAATTAAACTATAATTTTATGTGCTTTGTATTATTGTATGTACAATCACTAACAAATATTCAGACTACTCTGCGTTTTTCCATCACTACAACATTGGTTGAGATGAAATTTTGTATAACAAGGAGAAAATCACATAAAGGATATACACCATTCATGGGAAAGAAAGATAAAATATTTTTTGAAAAACTATACAGAACGAACAATCTTTCTCTTACACCTAGAGCTCGATTGTTCATGAAAACATACCAGCAATTTCTTGACACAATGTTAGAAGCGGTCAAATAGTTTCATATATTTATTTATCAAATAGTTTCAAAATATTACTAATAATTCGAGAAGATTCTCTATATTTTTTAATCAAAAAAATTATTAAATAATTTTCATTACTAGAGATATTTTTCTATATAGTACCATTGAATAAGAAAGATGTCTGACACATTGTTGAAAAACACCTTCCACTATTGCTTCGAAGCACGGAAGAATCCATGCAGTGGATGCCCACTAAATTCAGAGTTTCATAAGATTGGATTTTAAATCCCATTCATAGAGTAACATCATGCTTTTTTTTTAATTAAAAAGTAAGTTGTATAGTTTCAAGGCTACCGTATACGCTTAGAACGCATTAACAAGGACAACAAAAATATCTTATTGAATTTTACACCCAATAATGATGATATTATTGAAAAACTCTTTTTTTTTTCTTAGTTTTTCCCATTATAAAACATAATGATGTAGAAAGTTTTTAATTATAATATTAATAGTTTTGATTTGGTTTTGGTGTTGATAGGATGTTATTAATTATTAAAACAAAAACAAAACCGTGTTAAAAATTAGAAGACTAGATTATCACATTGTCATTTTTTTTTCATAAGGTTTGTTTGACAAAAATTAAATCAAAATAAAAAAGATAACAATCATTCTTCTTAATTATTATTTAAACTTAACATCTTTCTATTTTATCTATTTCATGTAATAACATGAAACATGAGAAAACGATATTTTTGTTTCATATACAATTTCTTATTAGTCTTTGTCAAAGGCCTGGGACTATAGCAATGAGTTTGCTATTGATTTGACATTAATTTGTCTTTTATTTTAAATTTGCATGTGAATTGTAACGTTTAACTTATGAAAACAAATATATATTTTTTGATAAAATAAAAATATTTGTTTTTTTCATTTTTAATTGGCTAATATATTTCAAGTTTTATTGTTACCTTCAAGTATTTCAATATTTGAAATTAATAACATAATCAATAAACTTTGTTATACGTACCATCTGTTTTTAAACTATTCTTTTATTTAACACTAAATAAATAATATTAAAATTCATATATCTATACAATAGATTCTAATTGGTTGTATAAATATTTCTTGTCTACATCATAATTATTAAAAGCCAAATCTACTTATCACACCACTACAATAAAATACGTTTCTAGTTTCCCAATATAGATTTTCCCGTCCAAAATTGATTGAAAAGCATATTAGGTAGTCCCATTCACTATTTTTTATCAATTGTGAATAAAAATGATAGATGCTTATTTTTATCAATTGAAATGACCCCATTTACCATTTTAGCAATATAGAAGTGTTTAGTGAACACAATTATCCCCATTTATACCCTGTTCACAGAACCAAATAACTATGCCTCAGCTACATATGCTTCATAAAAGAGTACTTCATCCCATTAAATTTAATTCGCATAGGAAGTAGTAAACTCGTAGTACCAAATAGAAAAAACTAGAACATGATAGGACAAATAATAATCTCCAGCTTTTGCTTTGTAAAAAGTGGAAATAATGTTTTGTGTTGTATACACATTAATTTTGATAATACAATATTAATATTATGTAATGTAATAAATTTTATATAAATTAAAATATATATTATTATGTAATGTAATAAATATTATATAAATTAAAATATATATTATAAAATGTGTAATGTTTAATATTTTTTAATTTTTTTTATATTAAATTTGGTAATATATTATATAATATAATAATGACTATATATATATATTCTTTATTATTAATATATAATATTAATAATATATATTGTAAAATTTGAAATGTTTAATTTTTATTTTTATTTTTTTAAAATGTGATTAATATTTGTCTTGTTCAAGAAAATTTAAGTTAATTTTAAAACTATATTAAATTTAGATTAATCCAAAAATTATATATTTATACTAAAGTAAAAATATATTATACAACCATACTAAAGTAAAAACATGGTAAGAGATTTTGTCCAATATTGTTTATAGTAAATTTATAAACAATGTGTCATCATCTTCTTCATCACGATAATCATCATCATCAATAATTATATCTCAATCTACTTGACAGAGACTAAGCTATTATGCAACCCTTATTATATAATATAAATATACACTAACTACCTTTACTCTAATTAAGAGACATGATAGAATAAATTTGATAAAATTATGAAATAGTGTGCACAAATATTCCAATCTAAGACAAAGTGAAAAAAAGGGGGGACGTCCCACTTATTTCTCATCCATCTCCAATAAAGGAAGAATGAAATAACGAGAACGTGCCCACTTCCTATTTTATTAAAATGTAATATCAGAGCCCTTATCCCTTATAACACCTTTGTCGAGTCACTCTATCTACCCATTCACTTTACCAATTATCAAAATATTATTAATAATACTTTCATAATTAAAACACTATTTTTAAACATTATAAATTATAGGACCACAAAATCTATTTTTAAGTTTGTATATAAAATAATGAGAGAGTATCGTGTTAGACTCTTTAAGATTATCAAATAATGGAATAATTATTTATTATATATATATATATATAAGTTTTATTAATAATTATTTTATTAGGTATAAATATGTTATAAAATAAGATTTGAATTTAGTAAAAAAACATAACACCTTTTCTTTATAAACACTCAAATGATATCCAGGTAAGAGATATGATTTCTTTTAATACTTTTCAAGTTTCAAATATTATTTTTTTCTATTATTTTTTCTACATGCTACTAAATTTCGAATTCTATCTTTTTTCTACATTATAATGTTAAACTAAATGTTGTATTTTTTTTTTTTGTGGATATTTAATGAAAATATTTCCAAATGGTATTTTGTATAATTAATATCTTTAAGGAAAACTTGAACTCGTTTTCTTAACGTGTTTCAAATTTGGTTTTATTTTGGCCTTGTTTGATACATGAGAACTTTCTATATAAACCAAATGAACATAAATTTTTTTATTAAAAAGATGATTGGAATAAATTGTCGAAAACCACCCTCGGCTATTGCACCCAAATGCAAAAGAAACCATTTCTACATAGAAGATTCATATAAATAATATTTTAAATTATATATAGAAAGTGCACTTTAAATATTCCAACCCTCGGCTATTGCACCCAAATATAGAAAGTGCCATAAAACTATATATATATATATATATATAAAGTTGTATGGTTTTATGGCACTTTCTATATAAACCAAATGAACATAGTTTTTCTTATTAAAAAGATGGTTGGAATAAATTTTTGAAAACCACCCTCTGCTATTGCACCCAAATGCAAAAGAAACCATCACTAAAGAGAAGATTCATATAAATAATATTTTAAATATAAGTTTTTATAAAGTTGGATATATATATATATAGGTATGGTTTTATGGCAGCGTATGGTCTTAGAATCATTGACAATGATAACAAATATAATTAATGAATTTTGTTTTGTCATTACAGTAGATTAGTGATATTTATTATAAAATTTGATTTTTGTTTAGTATATTTGTTAGTTTTTTTTGTTTTGTTTGTATAGTAGAATAGTGAATTTTTTATTAAAAAAATAAAAATTAATATATAAACCATGACGAAACGTAATGATGGAGAAAGTTATTCGGGATTGATGTATCATATTAATAATTATAAAAAATATAATATTGATTTGATCATGTGAATAATTAAAATAGATATCTGAAATAAAATATAAGAGTTATCACATTCTATTTACCTTCATATAAGACCACTTAAAGATATTGGCCATGTGTATTTTATGTTTGATTATTCTTTTTATAATAATAATAATAATTTATTTTTAAGATCACGGCCAAGCCACACCAAATTGGTGTATGAGACCCCCTTATTTGTGGGACAAGGGACCCCCCTCCGCCCAATGATTTGATTGGTAAAGTCTACGGAGGTATACATACTCTACCCCCATACATTATATAAAGTGATGTATAAAAGTTAAATATGGAATAAAATGTTTTTATTTTAATATTTTTAATTAAAATTTATTAATCAAATATATTTTAAATTGTATTGTAATTTATTAAAATAAGAGAGCATTTCTCATTGAAAGCACAATCATGATTAGGTACTTAATGTGTAAGAGCAAGATAAACAATATGGATGACAAGAGGCTCCCAAAAATTGTTTAGACTCTAGCCAATGACCAACTACTCAAGCACAAATGGCATAATGATGCCAAGTTGTGGCTAAATCAAGGGAATAAAAGAAGAAGTTATCGTGGAGAATACACATATGATATTACAAATATTGTTCTTAAGGAGAATACAAAAAATAAAATTAAGATATTATAAGGAGACGGTTAATCCTAATCTTGAATAGAAAAAATATCTCTTTGTTTGACTAGTGTAAAAAAAAAGAATTGATATTGCTAAAATAAGAACTAATTATCATGAGCATGAACGAATATGTAACCTTCTTGACACCAAGAGAGTTGAAGATGAAAAACACTTTCTCCTAGAGTGCCAATTTTGATCTTAGTGGACTTTAACCATCATCATCATAAGATATTTTTATGATGTTGATTTTGTGTGTTTTGTTTTTGGTTATTTTTTATTATTTAAAATTTTATGATGATGATGATTGTGAACATTTATTTGGATCAAATTTTGGTGGATAGAAAAAAGAATAAAAAAATTGGTTTGATTTATTTTTAATACTTTTGATATTTAAATTAGAGTTAACATCTTTTTTTTTAGTTTCTTAATTTTCTCTTATCTCATCATAATCTTAATTTCAATAAGAAAAAAACCCACTTATAATGAAAATAAAATAAAACATGTTAAACAAATTAAAAAAACATATATTTTAAAAAAATATTAAACAAATTATAAAACACATATTTTAAAAATATTTTTTTATTTGCAAGGCCTCCAAAGTAGATCTTCTTGACTTTTTTTTAATACATGGAACCTCTGAGTCAGCGTTAATTATAGACACGTGGATGGAGATTCCAAACCTTTACTCACTGACCACGACCGACCAACCAGCTCCGACCGTTCCGTCACGCTAACGTCAGCACCAGACTCATTTAACGGCGGCTGACGGATTATCTGTTTATAATTTCTACGAAGCCGTCACTTAAATATAAAATACTTCGTAATTAAAGAAAGCGGTCAAAATAACAGTGACGGGATGAGGTGGCATTGAAGTATTGGGTTAGATGCAAAATTATGATAACAGTGGAGTCATACACGGAAAATAATGGATGTTACTCTGCCACCACTTACCACTTAAATGAAATACCTTGTAATTAAAGAAAGCGATCAAAATACTATTGAAGTCCGTGACGGCATGAGGTGGCATTAAATATTAACTTATGCAAAATTATGATAATGATTTTGTTTTTTTAAGTAAGAAAAGAAAATGATTTTAACGTCTAGAGGTTAACAATAGTTTATAGGACAAATCATCTCACACACTGATTTCTGCAGTTCAGCCTTTTTCTTGTTCAATTTGATGATGAGCTCCCCCAATTTCTTCACTGTTCCTTTGCTGAATAAGTTATTCCAAGAGCTAGCTGTAAGTATTCTATAAATTATAAATTACTTGTCATATGATCGAGCCATAGGTATGATAGATGGAAACCAACTCTCCTAAAGCCATAAGTGTGATAGATGGAAACCAACTCTGCTCCAACTTAATATTTAGTTTCTTATACTTCACAGGGCCATACAACCAAGTGTTTGTTGGAGCTATAGTCGTCATAGATGGAAACCAACCGTGCTTCAACTTAATATTTAGTACAATATATTTAACAAGGCCATACAAATAGATTGGTTCCTCCTTTGTGTATCACCCATACATATAGATTGGTTACTTTCATGATGGGTAGAAGTGGATGGATTGAAAGAAGGTAGATCCTCATCTCTTTTACCTAGTTGCTCTTTTTACTTACCCATACAAATTGGTACCTTTCATGATTACCTAGTTGCTCTTTTTACTTACCCATACAAATTGGTACCTTTCATGATTACCTAGTTGCTCTTTTACTTACCCATACAGATTGGTTCCTTTCATGATGGGTAGATAGATTGGTTCTTTTTATGATGGGTAGATGTGGATGGATTGAAAGAAGGTAGGTCCTCTCTTTTACCTAGTTGCTCTTTTACTTACCCATACAAATTGGTACCTTTCATGATTACCTAGTTGTTCTTTTGTCCATACAAATTGGTTCCTTTCATGATGGTAGATGTGGATAGACTGAGAGAAGGTAGGTCCCCATGTGGATAAGGAAGCTCATGGGCACTCTTCTCCTCTTTTGTTTCTAGTCATTATAATATTTAACACATAGGAGTAGGTTAACTCTTGAGCAATCTTCCCTCGCGAGTGTTCTTTTTGGCACATCTGTGCTGTTTTAAATTTCTGGCCAATCCAGAACTTTGGTTGATTTTCTGAGCATCTGGGTTGGTTTAAAATGGGGTAAAACCCCCAAAGTAAAGTTTTGAAATGTATGAAACTTTGATTGTGGAAAACTTAAACTACCCTTGAAAATATGACGAGATTCAGGCCCATTTTTTTACCTTAAAAACTGATTTGTTTGCTACATGTTTAACCTACTCTTTAACACATATACTATAGCCTCCAAAGTCCCTTCATCTTCACCTTCACCTTTTCAAACATAATGGAATATTGGGTGTCGTTCAATCTGTCAGCATTGATTACAGACACATGGATATAAATTCGAATCTTTTACTTATTTACCGCTACTGACCAATCACGGCCTGTAATTCTGTCACGCCAACGTCAGCAACACAGCATCAACATGAGTTAACGACAACGTGACTGACGGTTGCTTTATAATTTCTAAGAAGCCGTCATTTTGATAAAAGAATTCCACGAGAATGTGAGATAAGCAGGGTTCAAAATTGAGCACGTCACAACACGTCAGGAGCCTTCCAGCACGTCCCAGAAGTATGATGAAATATTTGCCCGTAAAAAAAAATTCTAAATTTTGTTTTTGCTAATTTACTGGGAAATGTAAATCGAAATTTAAAATTTCCTATGAAGTGTAAAATTTTAAAATCCCCATCATAATTTTTAGTTCGTGTGAACCGTCAGTGGAGCATGGTCTGTCATTGATCATCAATTTTAAAGATTTAATACTTAGTGGGTTGGTCATCAATGTTAAGAAGAAATTGGTAGATATTTAATTTACATTTATATGACTGGTGTTATGTCCACATAAATATTAATTTTCGTTACAGACCACATAATTTTTCATTGCCCTTTCTGTAACACCCTTTCTTACACTAACGCTCTGATACCAAACTGTACCGTTCCCGCCCATCAACCCCATGGTCGGCCAACATTACTATGCGGAATAACAATCTCATGCTTGATTATATATATGATATGCATTTGAAACAGGTTAATCACATTAAACTCAGAGTAACCATAAGAATTACTGCTATTATAAATAATCAATGGCTTTCACATTAAATCGTTTGTACAGTAGAATACTGTTGGTCACTATAATTGCTTAATTAATTTCAAACAACCAAGTGAAACATAAATTATCAACCCAGGGAAGTCTTTTGTTTCAAAGAT
>SNQJ01S0042968.1:80094-112188 GCA_010110895.2 Picea sitchensis | reverse complement strand
ATTGAAAATCAACAATTTTTGGGGGTTTTTCGTGACGACGATGGGACTACAAAGTTCATAACTTTTCATAGGGTGCTCATATTGCTACTGGATCATTGTCATTGGATAAATCATTTTAAGAGTTTTCTTTTGGTATATTATATGTGGTGTTTCTAATGGATATTCACTCTCAACTCAGGGAAATTCTACACATGATTGAAGCATTCAAAGCCGATATGCATGACCACTTGCAAGGCATCAAGGCTAGTCTACAAGACCACGGAGATAATTATCACAATAGTCCATGGTCATTGGATCTCCTACAAGAGAGATATCTTATGGCATACATCAGGGATGGATATAATCAAGAAGTATATGCTTGGTATGATTTTGAGGCCAATTGTGATGCTTGGTATATGGATAGTTCTCATTTTTGGGATGACAACCACTTTCATATTTTATTTGATGACCCTACTCCACATTTTGTAGAGAATCTCAATGTGACAAATCCAAAGCTAGTTATGATTACTAGTGACCAGCCTGCATATTCTACAATGGTATTGTTCCTTCCAAATTCAACTTTGACCCTTTCCCACTATGTGGATGGATATTCTTATCTGGATCCACATGATATGTGTCAATATTGGGAGCATCATTTCCAGTTGGTTATTGGGTTCCGATATCTTCCGTGTGAAGTTTGCATGAGCACTTGGACATGGGACCCTGGTTTACAATGGCAGTTGGACTACTTCAACATGGTGGCTTTCATTTCTCAATGGGACCTTGGTTCTCTAGTATACTTCAACACTATGGTCCACACTTATCCATGGGACCCTGGTATATGGTTGTACATCAAGCATTGAGGACAACACTTTCATAAAGGGGATGGAATGTTAGGTAGCTAGAGAGGTAGTGGGGGGGGCCTAGAGGGCCCACAGTGATAATAGTGGAGGCCATTCAATGTAAGGTGGACTAGGTCCACTATAATATTAAATATGGCCCACTATGGTAGTTAGATATAATAAATGTAAGAGGACTTATTAGAAGGTTATACTTCTATAAGGTTCCTCCTCTAGAATGTTCTTAGGTGGTTGGTAGCACTATATAAAGGGGTTCAAGAAATGTAATGGGATAGGAGGAAAACTATTGTATTTGGCGCTGAATCTTAATAGGAGGATTCCCCCTCGAAGAGGCAAGTGAACAGGAGAGGATCCCTTCCATAATAAGATCCATTGTATGGTGTTTCCCTACCCCAAGGGTTTTGATATAATAAAGTGGTGGTTTTCTATATTGTTCCATATATCTTGTGTGGTGATTGTATTCATATATCTTTGGTACTATTGTAGTATTTTGTATTCAGGTCTTGGAACATAACACTCAATGCACAACAACCATCCAATCACTTTTCGTCTCATCTCATTCATTGATCTGTGATCATATTCATTGGGACCACCAAGCCTATCGGAGTTACCTCTATTAGAGTCATTTCCTATATTCTCTTTATTTGATTTGACCAGGGGCTTCATCTCCACCATTTGTATTCATCACTTAATATCATCATCGTCGACTTCTCTCGGTCCTTAGCTCGACGATACATTAGCTCTGATGATATTCTCAACTCCCATATGTTGGCACTAACTCTTTCAGAGGACCAAACACTATGACCCGATGCTTAACGCGTCGACATTGGCGTTTTCCTCTGAAATCAATTAATACATAACTTCAGTTGTTCCGATCCAACAATATTGGGCCCCATATTAAACCTCTTCTCGAATAGCGTGCTACCACGAGTCTTCTCCCATAACCATTTATCTAGACTTCGTTCATTTAATCTTCGTTTTGGGTTAACTTACTCTAACCATTAGTCATTGGGGTCACTGTCGTTGGCACATCAATAGTCGTCGGCATGTCAATAAAGGTTGTAGTGGAATATTCTTTGATACCCTTTGTTAGAGTGCTAACGTTTCTCTGGGTTTTGTCACTCTGGTGATTAGACTTCAAACACTAAACATCCTCTACCGTTGATCATTTACGATCGACAGTCACCAATGGATTGTCCTCCATCGTTGATTTTTCGTAATCAACGATCACAATTTAACCTACAGCCTTGTCTTTGTCAATCAACTTACATGTGTTTGCCATGTGTCACCTATACATTCGTGGATTTCAATTTCCATGTGTCTTCGTCAACCACCACATGTCGTATTCTAAGTCTTCGATCTAACTTACTCTAAATATATCATAGTCATTGATCAAAACATATGGATAGATCTATCATAAATCAAGGCACAATGGAATATTCTTCAATACCCTCTTTTCGGAGTGGTGAAACTTTCCCAACCTTCTGAATGTTGAATGATAAGCTCCGACACTATTGAAAAGGAATATTCTTCGATACTTTTTCTTCAAAGTGTAAATTAATTTGTCAGCATTCCTCCTCCGATAGTTATGGCTCTGATAGACCAACGATTCATATTAGTTAAGAGTTTCCTTCATCATTGCACTTCCTGTCACTTTTGTATGTGGCCAAGTTTGATTATGACACATGGTCTAGTCACTAGGTTACACTTGCATGCTTTCGTGGTACTATACGATGTATGACACATGGAATATGATGTAACATTTATTACCTACAAATTTTTTGTTTCATGTGTCCTTCACGTGGCCCCTTCTACGGGTGGTTGGTGTCATGGTGATGACATGGACATAACGTGGCATCTAAATTGGTTCACAATCATTCAAAGTCCTTCCCATATAATCACTAGTTCATATGTATTCACTATTGATCCGATATATCAACAATCCCTATTGATTCAAAGATTCTTTCGTCGGAGTGTCTCAAGATGGCTTGATCTAAATAATTTGAAAATTCAAACTACGAAATCCTTTCACCATCCCATCAGATTATGAATTCAAGATTAATTATGGCCATGGATCTGGTTAGATTTGGATATAAGATTTAATCTTAGTTGTCCATTATCAACATACAAATGGAAATTTTGGCACTAAAAGTTAACTCCTTTCACACGGTTCAATGTCTCTTCCATTTACATCCAAGCTGAGATCCTTCACTCTTTCATTATAAACTCATCAAAGTCTATTTACCTTATGCCTGTGGGATATTTTCTTTTTCCTTTTCTTCATTATCTTCATGTATGGATCATCGATCTTGTTGAATGATCAATGATCAACAAATCACGTTATATGTTCATAGAGCCTTTGCCAGAATTTATTCAGTGCAAGATATAGCTTCCTTTGATTCTTTGCAACCTAGTTGTCAATCACCCTATCAAATATCTCATCGAAATTTATTCAACACAGAGATGTATGGACCTTCTTGACTTATTATGTATGGTTTGATTTTGTTTACAGGTTCCGATCCTTGGACTTGTCATCACAGTCTCTCTGCCTTCATATTCATAGGGAGTTACTATCAATGACCTCCTTTACTACCTTTAACATCAATGAAAACACAATTTTCAACAATAATATCATCCATAAACACTACAATGATAATCAATTCATCATGATCTATTTTGATGTAGAGATTGTTGTTTTTTGTTCCCTTTTGAAACTGTGTTGCTGTAGGTACTTTTCAAGTCTTGAATACTAGGATTTGGGAGATTTCTTTAAGCCATATAGTTCTTTATTCAATTTCGAAACACAATCTTCATTTTTTGACTATAGGAACCCTTCAGATTGTTCTATGTACACTTCTTCCTATAGATATCCATTTAGGAATGCTGACTTGAAATCCATTTGATATACTTTGAAGTTATTAAAACTCACAAATTTGCAAAAACAATCCTAATGGATTCTAATCTTGCAATAGGTGCAAATGTTTCTTTAAAATCAATGCCTTATATTTGAGCATACCCTTTACAGATTAGTCTTGCTTTATTTCTTACTACTTTTCCATATTTATTCAACTTTTTCTTGAATACCCATTTAGTTCCGATCACATTTTTATCCTTGGGTCTTGGGACAAGCTCCCAAGTATCATTTTTCTCAATCTGATTTAACTCTTCTTCCATAGAATTCACCCAATGATGATCATTATGAGATTCTATAAAGAATTTGGGTTCTACTTGAGACAATAAAGAGAGATTCATCTACTTAGAGTTGTTTTCCAATTTCCTCCTTGTCTGATTTCTAGCATTTTTGTGACCAAGAATCAAGTTTTTTTGGGTGATTCTTTTGTACAAACCTTGATGGTGTTTGTGTATCTTGGAGTTTTTCTTCTTCTTTCCTTTGTTCTTCATTTTATTGTTCTTCTTTTTCCTTTTCTTCTTCATTTGCGTGTTCTTCTTCATTTTCTTGTTCTTGTTATTCATGTTAATCTTCTTCTTCTTTAGTGTACTTGATTTCTTCATCTATTCTTACATTAATACTTTCAACAATCTTGTGCATCCTTTTATTGTAACACCGATAGGATCTTCTTTTTGATGGGTATCCAAGAAATATTCCTTCATAGATCTGGAGTCAAACTTTCCTAAGTCCTCTTCATCTCATTTGAGTAACACTTGCTCCCGAAAATTCTGAAGTGTTTGATAGATCTTGGTCTCCCTTTCCATAGTTCATAGGGTGTCTTGTCATTGTTGATTCTAATATGTCCTATATTTAGAATATAGACAACTATATAAACTTCTTCTCTCCAAAAATTGTCTAATAGGCCTACTTTATTTATCATCATTCTAGCAATTTCTTGTACACATCTGTTTTTCCTTTCAACTACCCCATTTTGTTGAGGAGTTCTTACATATTGTCTTTTTATTCCATGTGCTTCACATAATTCCGAAAAATCATTGGATGTGAATTCACCTTCATTGTCTGACCTTAAACATTTGATTTTCATCTCTGTCTTGTTCTCAACTAGAGCTTTGAATGCCTTGAATTTGTCAAATGCTTCAGATTTATTTTTGAGGAAAGTAACCCAAGTCATTCTTATATAGTCATCAATGAGTAACATGAAGTACCTTTCTCCTTGTAATATTTTATTCCTTGATGATCCAAACAGATCTACATGTACAAGTTCTGAAGGCTTGAATGTTGCATATTCCTTTTTTTTGAAGTTCACCCTTGATTGTTTTCCATGCTGACATTTCTTGCAAATAGTGCTTCAGGGTTCTATGATTTTTGGCATGTCTCTTACTACTTGTTTGGTATTAATTTTTACCATATTTTCAAAGTTCATATCGACCATTCTTTTTTACCACAACCAACTTTTATTTTATGTCCTATAAAGCACTTTTATCCATTGATTCCATTAAGAACATATACATTATTTGAGGTTCTAATTCCTTTTTCTATCAGCTTGCCTGAGTCTGTTGTTTTGATCTCACATTCTCGGGAGTTAAATATGAGATTGTGCCCCTGATCACACATTTGGATTACAATAAGAAGATTATGTTTTAGATCTTCAACACACAAAACCTTTTCTATTTTATCTTTTCCATTGTCAAGGTTGAGGGTGCCTTTTCCAACTATCTTCGATCTGCCATTGTCTCCAAAGGTAACATTTCCCTTGTCTTTCTTCAAGGTGATGAAATTTGTTCTATATCATGTCATATGAATATATAATCCACTATAGATAACCCACTTATCCTTATTTTTCCGAGGACAGAGAGCTTCTTGAAAAAACAGGGCATTTTCTTTCTTTTGTTCCCAACTTCTTTTCATTATAGGTGAAATTTTCTTGAGATTACTTATTCTTTACTTTGCTATATGTCCAAAATTATTGTAGTTATAACATATGAGGTTGTAATTCATCAACGAAGAAAATGAATTGAAATTTCTCCTTGATAATCCATGAGTATCCTGATAGTTATTCTTCTTGTAATTTCTTCTTATACTTGTTCTATAGTCTATTGCTTTATGACCAAATCCATTACAAGAATAACAACATACATATAAAGAGTTTTGATACCTAGTTGAGTGATTCCATCTTGATGGAATAGTTTTCCATATTTGGTCTTTGTGAGTAAAATTTGTTTCTTGTGGATCATATTGTTCTTCCCTTTTGTGTTGTTCAACTTTGATTGGATTTCTGAGAGTGTCAACATATTTCTTGGTTCTTTCTTCTCTTGGTCGTTTTGAAAATGTTCACGATTCTTCATTAACAAATTCCTTCATGCTACTATATCCAAGACCCATTCTGTCAGAGGGTGATCTTTGATGATTTAGGATTTCATCTAAAGCTATAGAGCTTCTTGCTAATTTTTCCAACTTCTTTCTTAGGTGGACTATTTTAGATTCAAGAGTGTTGCATATATCTTCTTTTTCTTTCAGTTGAACCTTTAGAACTTCTTCAATCCTCTTTGCTTCTTCTACTTGAAACTTTAAGATATTTATTGTCTTCTATGTTTCCTTATCATCATATTCCTTCACTTTATATTTTTGTAGTTCCCACTTTTGCTTTCTATTCTTGTCCTTAAGTCTATAATTTTCTTCTAGGGAACTAATGAGTTTTTCTTGAAGATTTACTTTTGCATCTATAACAAAATTGTTTTCTTCTATTGAGACTGTATCTTCATCTGTTTATGTTTCCAAACCCATAAAGAGAATCTCGTCTGCTTCACTGTCACTATCATCTGATGAGTTGTTGTCTTCATTGGTATATAGATTCTTCCTTTGTCTGTAATGATTTTTCTTCTTTTCAATCTTCCTTTTGTTGTTTTTCTTGAAATTAAAATCTTCTTTCACATTGGTATTTTCATAAGGACATTTATGAGCAAAGTGTCCTATTTTTCCACAATTAAAAAATTTGAAAGGGAGTTTACCTTTGTATCTTTTTTTGAGCTTCCTGACAAAGTTTGCTTCTTCCTCATCTAGTTTGTTGTCTGAGAAATCAATTATCTTTCACTATGTCCTCTTTGATGCCTTAAAGGCCTCTTCCTTCCTCGATGTTTTTGGTGGGTTATTGTGTTTTATTCTCATTTCATATGCAATTAGGGTTCCATGCAGCTCATCCATTTTTAGTATATCTAGATCCTTCAATTCCTCAATAAAAAATATCTTAGGATTAAATCTTGAGGGAAGTGGCCTGAGCACCTTCTGTACAATGATATCTTCTTCAACATATTCTCCTAATCCTCTTACGGGGTTGACAACCTCATCCGCATGAATAAGATAGACTGCAATATTCTCTTTTTCATTCATCTTAAGAGTCTCAAATTGTCCTTTAAAGATTTGTAACTTTGCTCTCTTAACTTTATCATCTCCTTCATAAATATTTTGTAGTTTGTCCCACATCTCTTTAGTTGAGGCACAATGCATGAATTTGGTGTATATTGATTTTTTTAATCCACAAAGAATATCACTTATGGCCCCAGAATTATTGTTACTAAGCCTAATTTCAGTCATATCAGTTGGAGGAGTGTATGGAGCTTTGCAATTGTTTACTATTGAAGCCCACACATCATATCTGAGTGACATCATAAAGGATTGCATTCTTAATTTCCAGTAGACATATTCTGATCCATCAAATCTTGGGGATTTGTTTGTGGAGAACCCTTCCCGTTCTTCCATTATGAGGATTCACCTTCCAACAGTTAGGTTATTCTTGAAGGAAGTTGCTCTAATACTAATTGTTGGAATACTGAGAGGGAGGTGAATGAGTATTACACAAAATTTTTACCACAACTTTATTTTTAATCAAAATATTTTATTTACCAGTAGTCAATGATGAATAGTTAATCATGCAATTCACAATATTACACAGAGATTTACCATGGAAACCCAAATCAAAGAAAAGAACAAAAAATTATTTATAAAATTTGTAAGCGCCAACTTACAACAGACACAAATCTACAATAATATTTAGAGGAACCAACCTGTTGGGGACACCAATCCCCTTCCTGAGAACAAACTCATCCAATGGGCACCAACCCACATAATTATTTTTCACATGAACCAACCTATAGGAGACACCAATCCCCTTCCTTGCTCCACCCTGCAACCCTAAAAAGATTTGTAATTTGTTTTTTGCTTCATAAGACCTCTCCAACATGCTTCATCCTTTGTATCATCAAAATTCATATTATATTCATTTCTTCCATGTTTTCGTATGGACCTCAAAGCCTCTATTCTCTTCTACCACATTGCATCTATGTTTTCGTACAGACCTCAAAGCCTCTGTTCTCCTCTACCACTCACCACATTCTTCTACAACAACAACACGCCAAAATATGATTTGGGAAGCTTTATGTATAGACTTCATGCTCTCCTAGATTTGTCCACATACCTAAATTTATGTTCATGAAGTCGGATCCAGGTCCATTGATTCTTCAAATCAAGCTACAAAACCCTCCATGAGATTTGATTTATGTTCCTTCTATTGCACACAATTTGGTTCACTAGTACTCAACACTCATCCATTGTCTGATTAAGTCTTCAAGTAGATCTTGAGCATTGATATGATCTCAAAAATATAAACAATGTCCTCGACGCACATAAGTGTAAATGTGTTGAAACTTCATAGAATAGATCTAGCTAGAAAATACTACACACATTTGTAGAGAGAAATTGAGAAAGAAGAAGAAGGAGAGAAAGAATAGAAGAATTATCATTAACCGTAATGAATAATGAATAATTTACACATTATATACTATGGATAAATCAATGAGTGCGCACTAGAGGAGAACCAATGCACCATAGTGGTGGTCTAGAGTGATCTGGACACACACCATCAGTTAGGGGAGTGAACTGCCACCTATTTTAGTCTCCCAGGAAGTTATGGGAGTGAACTGCCACCTAGCTGAGTTAACTAGTCAACTAGTCTTCAGTTAACTGAATGAAAAAAAAGTAGTGAGGAGTAGATCAGGGAATCAAGGGTAATGCACCAATCTAGTGATGATCCCAAGGCAAGTGCGCATTAGCATGGTGATGATCCCAATGTTGCATGGTGACAAAACCAATGCAACATCTAAACTCAACTCAATTATTCAAACTGAAGTGTCAACTAAAAGAGAATATTCTCCATGTGGAATATTCTCCCCTAAAATATAGGAGACTGGATAATGACTAATTATGACTAATAAAAAAGGAAAAACCTTAGGAAAAAGAAATCCTAGGTGTGTGTGAAGTAACTCCAACACCCCCTTGAACATCACTATGGTGAAAATAAAGAATGGGTCTCAGCAACGAGGCCATGTTAGGTACCCAAATACAAAAGATACACTGAAATAAAGTGAGGAAAGAGGGAAAAAATCATGGGAAAACCCCCTCCTCAAGGTACATTGTATGTAAAAATAAGAACTATAATTGCTAGGAAACTGTGTCCTTCACTCCAAAACGAATTCATAGAGAATGGAACTTCTGATCAGTGAAGGTCTTGGTGAAGATGTATGTCGTATTTTCTGCTGAAGGACATAACTATAAGTCGATGATCCCCTCGTGTACTAAGTCCCGGATGTAGTGAATGTGGATCTTGATGTGCTTCGTCTGCTACCTCTGAACTAGATCTCTGCATAACTTCAGAGTGATTTGGTTGTCACACCAAATGACGATCGGTTGATGAAACTGAATGCCCAACTTAGTGAGAAAATGTTGTAGCCACATAGCCTGAATGGTTATGTTAACTACACCTATGTACTCTTCCTCGATTGAAGATAGAGAAATGCAATCTTTCTTCTTGCTCGACCAATAGATAGGCCCAGAACCAAGACTGAGTGAGTAACTAGATGTGGAATTATGATCAGTGTTATCGCTAGCCCAATCAAAATCAGTAAACCCGATGAGATATAATGTAGATTCAATTGCATAATGAATCCCAAAGGTGATGGTTCCTTGTATGTATCGAAGGATATGCTTTGCAGCCTTTCAATGTAGCTCACGTGGCTCTTGCATGAACTTAAGAACTACACCAACTGCATAGGAGAGGTCTGGTCTGGACTGTGCGAGATAAAACAAGCTCCCCACTAGCTGTTTGTATAGTGTGTTTTCAACCAGTGGATTCTCCCTGCCATCCTCAAGTTTGACTCCTGATAAGAAAAGAATTGGAGCAGACATGCAGTCTGTCATGTGAAATCTCTCAAGGAGATCTCGTGCATACTTGGCCTGAGATAGTTTTATGCATGATGCATCCTGACTGATCTCGAGTCCAAGGAAGAAGTGTAGTAGACCCATGTCTGTCATAAAAAACCTGTCATGTAGAATCCTCTTGACTGTAACAATCACTAAATTCGAACAACTAGTGATAAAAAAATCAACAACATACATAACTAAGAGTAGAAGTGAATCAATCATTCAGAGCATGTATACATTTGGGTCTGATTTACAATGTACAAAGTTCAGTGACAACAGGTAGGAGTCCATATTTTCATACCATTCCCTCGAAGCCTACTAGAGGCCATAAAGGGACTTCTTTAGTCGACATACCAAAGATGAGTCCTGCATAAATTCCTGGGGTTTCTCCATGTAGATATCCTTAGAGAGATCACCATGAAGAAATGCATTCTTCATGTCCATATGATGGACTTCCCATCCCTTGGATGCCGCAATGGCAAGTGCTAATTGTATGGAATCCATATTCACTACTGGGGTGAAGGTCTCATCATAGTCAATACCATGAACCTGTTGAAAGCATTTGGCGACAAACCTGAAATTGTATCTGCTAATCTATCCATCCGCTACGCTCTTGGTCCTATAGACCCATCTACATTTGACAAGTTTCCTCCTAGAAGGAAGGGGAACCAGATCCCAAGTCTGGTTCTCAAGGAGGGAGTTGTACTCCTCCTGCATGGTAGATTCCCAAAAGGGATTTCCAGCAGCTTCGCCATGATACTGTGGATATGAATACTGAACCAAGAAATTTTTTTTGGAGGGAAATGGTTCAGTGACAGTGAGTGAAACAGGAGGCTCGCCGAAATCATATCGTGTCCTCCTAGTATCGGTTGGATCACAAACAAGATCCCCTGCATCCTAAAGAGTAGTTTGTGCCCACTTTGGACTCTGCTCTGGCTCTGCAACTGCATCTAGATGCTCTAACTCTACAATTGACTGTACTGAATCTAAATCTGAATCTAAATCATTTGAGTCCTCTTAATCAAAAATCTCATCTGAAGAAGATTCGACATGTGCATGCTCATCATCTCGGACAAGTGGGAGAATGAAGGTGTCTACATGCGTCCACTGAGGTACATGCTAGACACTTTCCTCTAATTGGACAGTACGCTCAATGATGAGCCGGTCAGAGGAAAGATCAAGAAGCCTATATCCCTTCACACCTTCGGGGTATCCAAAAAAAATACACTCAGTGCTCTGTAGATCAAGTGCCTTCCTCTTTTTAGAGGGAATCCAGGCCCATGCACGTGAACCGAAAATGCGAAAGTGGGTCACTTCTAGTTTGAGGCCACTCCAAGCCTTGTAGGGGATCTTATCCTTAACAGATCTATGGGGAGATATTTTTTGGATGTATGTTTCACAATTAAGTGCTTCGGCCCATAGTCTCTGTGGTAGTGACTTTACATGCAACATGCAAGATGCCATCTCCTTTAGAGATCTGTTTTTTCACTCAACAAATTCATTTTGCTACGGAGTATAGGGAACTGTGTGTTGCAACTGAATCCCTACCTCATGGAAAATATTATGGATCTCATGATTTACATACTCTCCCTCGTTATCAATTCGAAGGACTTTGATCTTCTTTCCGAACTATGTCTCAACCAGGGCTTTGAAATCTTTGAGGTGTTGAAAGACCTCGGATTTTTGCCTGAGAATGTAGATCCATGTAAAACGTGAGAAATCATCAACAAACATGAGAACAAACCTCACTTTTCTGATCGATGGATGTGGGAAAGGACCAATGAGGTCACTATGGATCAGATCTAACGGTACAGAGGCTCTCTGAGACTTTCCTTTGTCGAATTTCTCTTGAGGGTGTTTTCTGAGAACATATCCCTCACATACTCCCCTGGAGAAATGGATGTCTGGTAGACCATCAATCAATATTTTCTTTCTAAGTTGTTGCATGTATTTGAAATTCAAATTTCCAAACCTTTCATGCCATATCCTACTACTTTCATCAACATGAGTAAGCAGTAAAGCATAATCAGGTTCAATGAATTCAGAAAATGTATGCAATCTAGACTGATGATTTACCTCACTGGTAGCAACCCTGGAGTTGGTTTGCATGTCGTAGATGTACACAACATTTGGTGTGAATACGAATTTATTTCCAGTGCCGAAAATTTTCATCTGATACACGGAGAGAAGGTTGAAAAAAAGTTTGGGAACATGCAACACATTCTCAAAGCTTCCATTGGTGAGTTCAATCCTTCCTTTTCCAGTGACTTTGACAGAAGAGTTGTCCCGCACTAGAATAGGAGGACCTTTGAATGCATACAATGAAGAATATATTTCTTTTGAGGCAGCCATGTGATGTGATGCTCTTGAATATAGGATCCCAACATCGAGAGAGGAGTTGATGGCAATCAATGCATGGATAGAATTGTCTTTCTTGGAATTCTAATCTTCTAGCTTCTTCTTCTTGGCACCCTCGGGGATGAGATATCCAAGGTTATTTTTATGAAGTATTTGAGTCATTAGATATATTTGTTTTTTCATGCATGCAGATTCTGGATGGAATCTTTTGTTACAATACGTGCATTTCTCCCCTTTTCTTCCCTTTTCCCCTTTGGATCCGGAAGCATCGGTGAAGGGTTTTGTGTACCCTTCCTTCTCCAGATGTGCATGAGATTTCATTTTGTCTTTATATTTATATTTCTGATATTTTTTTCTTCCATCTTGCACAATGAGTGCATGCACTCTTGGGCCTTTGATTGTTCCCATGTTGATGAGCTTGGTTTGCTCTTGTGTCAGGGATTCGATAAAGTCCTCAAGAGAAGGAATCTTCCAGGTGGCTCCATAGGAGAATCTAAAAAAATGGAATGTGGATACGAATACATAGAATTCGGGACTGATTTTGGAGAGAATGGTGAGAACCATTTGTTTCTCCTCCTTCGATTTATCAACCCTGCAAGCTTTGAGTTGCGACAGTAAATCCTTGAATTTTGTAAATAAATCTTGGATATTGTCGAAGATTTTTGGATCCAATGTGAG
The DNA here is from genome assembly GCA_010110895.2 of Picea sitchensis. Classification (NCBI taxonomy): domain Eukaryota; kingdom Viridiplantae; phylum Streptophyta; class Pinopsida; order Pinales; family Pinaceae; genus Picea; species Picea sitchensis. The sequence continues at coordinate 99,150 of SNQJ01S0042968.1, read as the reverse complement.
CAGTTCCACCTCCAACATCTGTCCCCTCATATCATTTTGTTTTCAAAAGAGCCCATCCAAAGTGGTTCAGGCTTCATTGGGACTCTTACATGAAGATATGTGAAAAAGGAGATCGGGAGAAATAAGACTGCAAATTGTTCTGAGTGCCTCATCCATGCGATTTAAATACTTGGATTTTTCTATGGATGATGTCGGTTATGTATTTGTATTCAATATTAACCTATACAATCCTCTAGTTCAGACATGTATGGCTATTTTCTCCTTCCATGCAAAGTAGTTGTAATGTGTAAGAATGAATTCTTTTTGGAAATCCATCTTTCCGTTGTCTTCAATATTTTGTACCTGTAAAAACTTTTGGTGTAGATTTTGCTTAGCATTCCGTCGGATCTGATACCATGTAAATGTGTTGAACCTTCACATAATAGATCTAGATAGAAAATAATACACACATTTGCAGAGAGAAATTGAGAAAGAATAAGAAGGAGAGAAAGAATAGAAGAATTCTCATTAACCATAATGAATAATGAATAATTTACACATGATATACTCTGTATAAATCAATGAGTGTGCATTGGAGGAGAACCAATGCACCATAGTGGTGGTATAGAGTGATATGTACACACACCAAAAGTTACAGGAGTGAACTTCCACCTAGTCTAATCTCTCGGGCAGTTATGGGAGTGAATTGCCACCTAACTGAGTTAACTAGTCAACTAGTCTTTAGTTAACTAATTGAATAGAGAGTAGTGAGGAGTAGATCAGGGAATCAAGGGTAATGCACCAGTATGGTGATGATCCCAAGGAAAGTGTGCATTAGCATGGTGATGATACTAATGTTTCATGGTGACAAAACCAATGCAACATCTAAACTCAACTCAACTAGTCAAACTCAAGTGTCAACTGAAAGAGAATATTCTCCAGGTGGAATATTCTCCCCTAAAATATAGGAGACTGGATAATGACTAATTATGACTAATAAACAAGGAAAAACCATAGGAAAAAGAAATACTAGGTTTGTGTGAAGTAACTCCAACAATGAGTCATTCGATCGTCTCTTGATTAGATTGTAACCATCATATATAACATCCATAACATCTAAACTACCAAGCTATCAGATCCTTTGGACCTCATCACTCAACCAACATTAGATCTAGATCATATTTGATCTCATCCATTGATCTAGCCTCTTTTATATTGGGACACAATTTCTAACGATAGTCACGTGTCTGCATTCTACGCTACTCCGAATATATCCTCACCGTCGTTTTTCCTTTCGGTGTAACTTCATTGGACTTTAGTGAAGTGGCTCACTCCAACCAGAATCTCTCCGATGAATAGTGGAGATTCATTTTTCTCTTCATCCAATGGATCATAATTATTCATCAACTTCACTTTGATGGATCGTACTATGGCGGATCCAATGGTCCTTGAATATCCAAATAAATGGTATTGATCGCATCGCTCCTTCAACCTGCACAATCATTATCTTTCGTTCCTCAATCCTTTCGTAAAATGGCTAGGTGGGACCCATGTAGATCTACAGTTATCATCGCATCTTGTTTGCATTCTGACCGATAGTCTAGATTGCTCCTCAAATTTCCTTCTTCATAACGCCTCCACTGCATTCAACCAATCTACTCTGACCAATGCTTCTCCGATGGACGGTCCAGATCTCTTGAGATCTCCTTTGATAGATCAACGGTTTCTGTTAATTTGGATTTTTGGAGTCCCTATGCAACCTTGCACTCCGATGGACGATCCAGATTGCATCACCCCCTCTCTTTGATCAACAACTATCATTGGTTTTTGGAGTTACCTCTGTCAGAGTCCCTGTGCAACCTTGCACTCAAACATTTCAACCATCTCACTCCGATGAATGGTGTAGATATGTTTAAAAGAGTGCAACGAATGGTCAAGATATTCTCCAACCAAACCTTCCAAGGGATCTACGAATTTGTACTCGATGACACATGGATCAATCATTATGCTACACGTGGAATTGACTTGGAAGCTATACTCATGCTAACATCATCACAAATTTTGTCTCTTGTTTGTACACCAATATGACTTGGTACTTTGACACATGGTTATGTATACTGTGTTACACGTGGCTACTCTCATATCTTGCTTACATCATCCTTTCATGTCCTTTTTTCTTTCATGGCCTTCTAGGAGTCTTCGATCTAACTTAACAAGAGCCAAATTTTGTCGTCAATTACCTCATCACTGATAGTAGTGTCGTTGTTGGCAACTTACTTACCATTATCAATTATCACTACACGATGATACTAGGCCCCACTTTGAAATTTCTTCTATGGTAGAATTCTTCTACGTGCCACCTTCTAGATCCGTTGATCTGGTTCACTTCATCGTCAACAATCAAGTCATCATCGATGATTTATTTCATCAAGCTTGGCTGTTGTCATCGGTGATCATGAGACTTCTCACGTCGATGATAACTCATCAACAATCAAGTGAAGCTTGACTCTCGACGATATAGAAGAATGTCAATTGATCTTGGTCATTGATCCTGGGAAAGTATTTGTCCCAATCTAATTGTAACTGTCGATTTGTTTAACTTTATCTTTGATTTCCTCATACTCATCGTTGGCCCTCGATATTTCCATATGAACATAGATATGAACAGATGCTTAAGGTGTTGTCCTCTGTGATCATCTCGTCGTTAGTGTTTATGTGTGGATTGAGTCTCGATGATATAAGTGTGACCAATGATTATGAGAGGAGTAGCCTCGACCAGATCTTCGATGTCCATTCAGTTTACATTGTAGATTGCATTCTACAGTTGCCAAATTCAACTAGATTTACACAACAAAAGACCAATTATGCTTATCGGCACCTCTGATTTGGCTCAGATTGGTGTTTCCTCTATTTTCCTAGTTCGATCCTTGGACCCGTCTTTTACCCAATGCACGATATCCCCCTTCTTTTGATTTTAGTGACATCTATGGATGTCTACATTTGAAATCAATGACAAAACGATTCCAACAATTGGTGCATGTCATGACAAAAAAAAACACCATTAAGTTTTTTATTTCTTTTGAAATAAAAACCTATATTTTATAATTAAATGTCTTAACTTATTTTGGTGCATTGTATAAAAGTAACACACCGTGCATTATAAATTGGTATGCACTAGCAATTTTTTTTAATTTTTAAAATTAAACTCAATATTGTATGGAAAATATGTAAGTAATACGGTGTGATGTTGATTTTAATGCACCCATGAATTAATGTGCTTAAAACACATCGAATAGATATTGCTTAAAACTAAAATAAATCATTTTTTTTTTCACAGAATATGTATAATGATATTTGGTGCATATTATTAATTTACACAATAGTGAATTCATCCAAATAAATTGCATCGAATAAAAAACTCCTCTAAGACCTCCAGTCGCCCACCTCTACTAGCAACATCCACTGTAGATAGACAAGGGATAATTTTTTGGGGGAGGTTCCCCATAAACCTATTCTAGAAGGTGATTTCATTATAGTGAGAGTATGTTATAAGTAGGGAGAAAGTGATTGAAACTGCTCCAACTCAATTTTTTGTTCATAATTAACGAATTATATAACTAGAGGAGATCAAACATACTCATTTTGACATATATTTTAAGTATGTGATTCGAGTCTTTCTAATTATTTATAATTTATTATGTGTAGTGTGCTTAGATATTTTGTCTATTTTATTGTAAAACATGCCTTCAATTTCAATAAGAAAAACATGCATCTATATCTTGTCTAATTTATTGTAATTATGTGTGTTAAGTATTGTTGTGCACATTGTTCAAACTCCACACATAAATTCCGAAGTAATAGGATCACATTGAATGCACTTGAAGCAACAAAGAATAAACACAATCTACATCAAAGCATTAAAGTGGGTTTCCATCATGCATCGACTTTACATTAGACTAGATGATATTCTTATAACATATACCTTTTGTAGGCATATTGATAAATATGATGTTGTGTATCATGGGAATGATGCAAATGGTAGGCCTCTAACTTTCAATTATGCACCAAATTTAATATAAGATATATGAGAACGTGTGAAATAAATGATTGAAGATGGTTTTAATGTTATAATGATGTGAGACAATTCATATATGATATCAACTACAAATCCAATGAGTTGTTCACAAGAATAAGTCGAAATGACCTAATAACAAGACATGATATTTTGAACATGTACAATGATATAAGAAGACAATAATATGTGAAGACCAACATGATCCAACTATTGTGAAATGTTGGTATATGATCCAACTATTGTGAAATGTTGGTATAGCCAATTCCTAGATTAAAAAAAAAGAATAATTCCAAAAACAAGATGTTGTATACAACATTCCATTTATTATTAGTATACAAACAAGTTTGGTGCATTCGATGATGATGCAACTTTCACACAATAGTATTATATCAATGGACTCTACATTTAACACAGACAAATATGGGGTGTGTACACATTTCTCATGGATCTAATTTCCTTTTTAAACGATTTCTTAGATGTAGAATTTAAATATAATTATGTGTTTCTTTGAATATCTTATCAACTTTATATATTGATGGTTTACAACAAACACCATAATGGTGTCCCAATGGCTTGGGTGATTTCATCATGTAATACAACAACTAATATAAAAAAATGGTTATCAAAATTAATTAGCATTGGAATGAAAGAATTTCTAAATTGGCATGTTCACGCTTTTATCACGGACAATATTGCAATTGAGATTAAGGCATTAAGGTGACATGTTTAAAGTTTTTTATATTTTTTAACTCTCTTTGATGTAATGTCATTTTATGAATTTAACCAATTCATCAATATTATTAGGTGTATGGCATATTCATCATGCATGATTGAAGAATGTCAGAAACAAAGTCAAAGGAAGGGAAAATAAGTCTCAATTTTGCATGCTCTAGGAAAAAGAGTGCACGATGATAATTCCATGCAAAAAATATTTGCCACATATCTTTGATAAATTCCATGAACAATAATGTTTTTAAGTATTTCACGACCACTTGGCTAGCCAACAACAAAATTTGTAGGTGTGGTTTTGTACCTTTATGGAGTGACTGCATACTCTATTGAAATTCCTTTATTTATTACTTTCTCACTAACCCCTATTTTTTCTAGATACGTAGGAAAAAAATTATAGAAAATTTTCACATTCCAATCAAGATATAGATAATGCAATGGAATCTCAGAATAGGTACTTAAAACAAAGGTACTTTTTAATAGAACAATGAATGCCTTATATGGGTTGATTGGATAATTCATGTGTTATTGAGAAAAGTTGAATCTTATTACATTCATATCCAACATGTAAAAGAAGTTAGGCATTATACAACCTAGAAATCCTACGAACAACTAATATATGTTTTTAATATATACAACATACATATATATATATATAACAAATATTATATATGTTTTATATTATATATTTCTATGTTATTGAGAAAAGTTGAATTTTATTACATTCATATTTAACATGTAAAAGAAGTTGACATTATACAACCTAGAAATTCCAGGAACAACTAATTGCATGTAAGTGCAAAACAAACCAAATACTAGACAAAGATTGGGTGCGTGAATGAGAAAATAATAATGAATACCAGGTTTGTATCCAAAATAAGAATAATTGTGATACTTGATATAATGTCATGTATATATTATTAGTTTTCACTTATGTAGTTGTGAATGGGCATTGAATGGAAATGCTTGTAAGCATGTCTTAGAAGTTTTCATGTTAATAGATAATCATGTTTTGGGTGGTGATTTATTACCAAATGTTTATAATTCTATTAGTGAGAGGCTTAGATGTTTAGTTGATTTAAATGAAACAATTGTCTTGAGACCAAAAATAAAAACAAAGATTTACCATGCTTCAATTCTCATCCAAATCTTAATTTTCCTAATGAAGCAAAGATGAATGATGTGGAGTGTTTCTCATATCATGTTGATTTAACAACTAGATAGTGCCATGTCCAAAGCTAATGAAACGAAATTGTTATTTTATTGACTCATTAGGAATTGAGGGCTTTAGCCTTAACACATACAAGTTTGGAGCAAGCATATGCACTTAAGAACTTGGTTGGAAATGTATGTCTTAAATACAATATTTTTTTTTTCATTAATATAACTCCATCTAATATCACTACCAGATCTCGCTCAATAAAAAAAACAATATGGTCATGAATTACATTCAAGAAAGATAAAACACAATTTCAGAGCCTTGGACAAGTTCACACAAAGAAGAAAAGCATAGATGAGAAAATGGAGATTTATTGTGGAAAATAAATAAATTTGAAGCATATATCCAATCTAGTGCAACAATCTATAATCTATTCAATACATTATAGGTATTTCAATTCTATATTATATTTTGATTTACATAAAGTATGGTGTATTATTGGTCCCAATATAATAGTCTAACTATTTCATCCATTATTATTGTTGTTGAAAAATCCACATATGATGGTGTTCATGCCAACTTTGGCTATTTCATAATAATATTGTTGAGGATAGCTCATTGTTGGTTGATAGTTTAACTAGAGAAGCAACAAAAAAATATACCTTCAACCCATTGGAACATTACATGTCATCAAACATAGGTATTGCAATTGATTTCTAATACAACTATTTTCTTTAACTGGACATGATTTCATAGTGAAAATATTTTCTTGATTGTTCTCATAGTGAAGGAATCTATTGTTCACAATGAAATATGCTAGCAACTTCTAACATTTTTGATAAGTTTATCAAGGGTAGTGCATTATTTTTGGAGGGTTCAACTATAGCAACAATTAAGCTACTTCACAGACAATCAAATTATGAAATAGGGATTTATATGAATGATCTAAGAATACCAACTAGATTAGAGACACCAACATTCTAGTTAATCCCATACTTCAATATAAGACATTTTCTAAAATATGAAAATCTAGTATCAAAGATGTATTTTTTTGTAATTCTTGGTCCCATTGGTATTATAATGTCTATGTGGAAGTAAATAAAGGATCACATAGCATAATTGTTTTTTCTAACATGGATTTTATTATGTCGATCCAAAAGAGTGAAATTACTATTTGTATGCATGCTATTAGTGTGAAATTATTCCTTGTGTTGCTTGATAAAATAGTAAATACAATAAAAAAGATTGTGAAGCATCAATTAAAATATACTTAGTACCACAAGAAACAAAACTATAGCTAAATTTTCATTTTTTTCTCCAACATTCCCTTATTGTTGTTGGTTAGAGTGTAAGTTGTTGGATTACTGAGAGGGGGGTGAATAAGTAATAGAGAAATTTAATCATTTTTAACCATAAAATGAAAGTGTTATATCAATGTAGCATTATCATCCAATAGTTTCAGAGTAAATAAACAATGAACAAATGAACAATCATACACATACACAATACACTGGTGTTTTTACGTGGAAACCCAAAGAGGGAGAAAACCACATAATGCTTTTTCTTATATGTATTTAAGAATTACATTCATTGGAAGAACCAACTTCCTTTGTTTTCCAGCTGCAACTGGAAGGAGGCTCCAACCCCCTAGTTTCTTAGGCTACAACCTGAGGGAAGCTCCAACTCTCCAATTCTCTGGCTACAACCAGAAGGAGGCTACAACCCCCTATGTTCTCCGACTACAACCGGAAGGTGGCTGCATACACCTGTCCTTGCCCCATCCAACCGCTCTGTCATAGAAGTAGAATGATGGAACCACTATCACACTATCACTGTGAGATATACTATTGTAAACCTGTACCAATCAACCTGCACGAAACAACATGTAACAACCTGTACCAAACAACATGTAATCAACCTGTACCAAACAACATGTAATCAACCTGTACCATAAACAAGTGCATCAACCATGCACTGACCTGTACCTCAACCTGTACCATCAAGGACTGCATCAACCATGCACTGACCTGTACCTCAACCTGTACCATCAAGGACTGCATCAACCATGCACCAAATATGTGCCATTCATGCATGAAATACACATAAACTATGACTCATTAAGGTGTACCAACATCATCAACTATACACCTCATGTATGTGCGAATTCATCAACTACTTGTCTCAACCATGTACCCAACATTTACCTCAACCAAAATCCCTCATCAATTTCATCATCCAAATCTTATTTGTAACTCTGTAATAGACCTAGTGTATGTGATCACATACCTACAAACCTTCCTTAACTTTAACAACAAGAGACTAACATTTTCATCAAACTTTACTTTAGTCTCACGTGACTAATTTTGGATTAGTCAACAACCCTAACTTGAAATAATCATAACTATGTACATGTAATGAATAAAGATATGAAAATTGTACAAAATGTTCTTCAATGTATTTTATGCAATTCCTGCAGGTTTCACTGCTTGGAACCTCTCAGAAAATGAGTTATAGAAAAAATGGCACACCTTGTTGAATTCTGGCTTATTCTAGAGAGTGAACTTGTAGAATGTGCCCCACACGAAATATTTGTTGTATGGATTTGAAAATGGTAAAAATAATACTACAGACTGTACTCTAACCAATACATTTGGTCTTATTGAATTTTGATTTGTTATGAAGAAGTTATGATGTTTTTACCCGAAACACTTATTTTAGACTAGTTTCAGGACTAGCCAGAAATCCTATTTTCCACGGAGTGTAACTGCAAAAATTCAACGACCCACAAGATGAAATGTTTATCAAAGCTTCTTGGATATGTTTCCTCAATGGCCTCCATATTTCTCAGTCTGAATCATTGTAGAAAAAAAATTATTGCAAAAATGGTGAGATGACCTGTAAATAACATATCTTAGAAAGCATCATCAAAATAATTTATCCTCCCTTGAATTTTGGTCTTCTTTAGTTCACCTTCCCTCTGAAATTCGCCTTAGATATCCTTTGGTTACCTCAATCACTTGTAGATATTCAATATTCTCAAGTGTAATTAAATTAGAGACCCTTGCCTCTTTTTTATACTTTTATGTAGCTTCCTCAAGGGGTTACCTTCTAACCATCTTAAACCACTTTCCTTATTTTAGGGCTAACCCACTTCTAACCACTTGTCCACTTAGTAATTTCTCCATTAACTTGATTATTTAAATAATTTCTTTCGTATCCACTTTGACTTATAGTACACTCATCACTTCACTTTATTATTTACCTTTGAACCATCTTAAACCACTTTCCTTATTTTAGGGCTAACCCACTTCTAACCACTTGTCCACTTAGTAATTTCTCCATTAACTTTATTATTTAAATAATTTCTTTTTGTATCCACTTTGACTTATGACACTCATCCTTCACTTTATTAAATTATTTTGTATCCACTTTGACTTATAGTACACTCATCACTTCACTTTATTATTTAAATAATTTATTCTTTGCAACCAATTTGACTACTTTGACCTTTTGGGGCTTCTAGATGACTCATGAGGGTTCTCCAACTTCACATGGCCATAACTCTCAAACCATGAGAAGTTATGTGATGTTCCACATACCACCAGAAAGGACATGACATGTACTATCCATATAGACTAGTCTTACCTTAAAATATATTAAAACTAATACCATTATACATCAAACAAACTTGGGTCCATTACCCACACTTTTGTGCTACCGGAATTCACTACCAGACTTTCTTCAAGGGTTGACATCAATGACAACCAACCCAAATAATCAAATAAGCCATTTTTGTTTAGTGCTAGTTTCCCTTCTGCAACCTATGACTCATATTTGGTGGACATATTCTTTGTTGCACCTTGGTTTGTCTAACATTTGTCTAGAATTTATGCATCCATTAATACTACTACAAAGAAAGGCATTTTTGGAATTAGATTGTCAAAGAACACTCAAAATCCCACTAGTTTGTGTATATGAATTTTAATATGCTGGACACTAGTGAGAAAAAAGAAGGCATGTGAAATAAATTTCTTATAGTGAAAAAATTGTCTTTGGGTTGTGTCATCGTAATAAATATAGTAAGAAAGACTCAAAATTATGGTTTACATTGTTCAACTTTGGAAGGGGAAATGAAAGGGTTCTTAAGAGACTAAATCCATCCATTAGAGAAGAATGCCTTCTACTTTGATAGTGATAATGCAGGGCATGTCCAAGTCATAGGAGAAGCCACTCTTTCAAACAACCAAGTGATTAACTTATCTTTGTCATACGGAGATAATAATATGAAAATGCACTTGAGACTTTTTTTCTCCTAAAATGTGTCACATTTGGAAATTATTGTGATATGATTCCATATAATTAATTATAGAGTGTCCACCACCTCTCAAGAGATAGGATGCCATGCCATATTATATGGCTATTTCCACACCCAAACTGACTTAATAACTATGAAAACCTTATTTTCTCATGGGAAAAACACAACACCCTCTTTTGGGAATTGAACCCTAGTGGGGGGGATATCAATTTCCCTTCTAGACCAACTAATGAAGCCCCTAATGGTTTTAAATGTGCATCAATTAAATAAAAAAGTTATCTTAGTTGCATTAAAAAAGTTTTGAATCTCTTACCCAAACCCAAGGGTGAATATGGTTGGATTGTTTGGTGGGAGGATTTCATTGAACAAATTTCCTCCTTTCTAATGGAGTAACGAAAGTAAATTTCTTCAATCCAATGGAAATGACACAAGGTTGTGAAAAGGGAACTATAGCATGTCAACCAATGGTTATATTCTATCACCTTTCATGGGAAAATACAAACTAGTGTTGATAAACCTTAGGGCTTACTAAAATTTGACAAAGTTGATCAACACTAGAATGCTTAATTGAGAGATTTCCTTCACTAGCTTGAAACATGAGAACAACCGATGGACATTTCAAGGCCCTAACCTAATAAGGAATATTTTGAAAATAACTCTATGGTGAAGATATCCATTGAATGGCTCATCAAGTAAGAGGATATTGAGGAATAGTTCATCAATGATTATAGACTAGATTTTAGTCTCAAGGCCCCATAGAAGAATATAGGGTGGTGTTGGCCCTTGACCAAGATTTGAGGAAAAATTGGTCATGTTTGACCACTTTTGGAACTTTGACAGGATGGACGAAGGTGGAGCACCCAAGCGAAGCGAAGATCGTAAAATCTCTCTTGTTTTGCGGGTTTGTGGACCCAACAAAGGGTTATTAGGGTTTGTGTAATGGGTATGAGATGTCGGCCCATGGGTTTACCCATGTTTATGCCCTTTTGTAAATGTATAAATAGATAGCTAAGTGATGTAAGAAGTAGTTACCAGTTACGAGTTACTAGTCATTGATCGACTTAGTGCATGACTAGTTGGCTTTGTGCAAGAATGTGTTAAGGCTTGTAGAGCTAAGTGCAAGAGTTTTGTAAGTTGATTTGTGCAATCTGGTTGTTCATGTAAGGATTTGTGCTATTGAGGAGTTGGCTCTGTGCCTTGACCTAGTTCTGGGAAGGAGGATCTGGTGCTCAACTCGCAGATCTCCTATCCTCTACAGAATTGGGCTCTGTGCATAGGAGCAGAAGAATGAAAGGAGCTTGAAGGCTAATAAAGAAGAAGAAGAAGTTGGTGGACGTAGCCCCACACTGGGGTGAGCCACGTATGTCCTGCGTTGATGTGCTTTGTGTGATGTTGTTGATATTGTTTATGTTGTTTATCTATTAGTGTATTGATCTTTATATATGTTGGATGGATGTATGGATGCTTAGTGCTATATTGATGGTAAATGAATTCTAGATCTGATTTGATGCTATGTGTTAAAGTACTAGATTTGATTTTTTACTGCGTTGATCTATATTAAGGGTTAACTTGCAATGTGAATACGGTTCAAGAACTAATTCATATTGTTGTTTAAGCACTCTGTTAAGTGTTGTAATGAGAGATCTATGTCTCGGCCTAGTTGTAGACACCTGATTCCTACAACCCTCCCTGCCTCTACCTCGGGTGAGACTTCATCTACTTCACAAGTTCTATAGAAAGGGTCGGTAGTTAGGGTTTTTTTGGTGCATTTTTGAAGCATTGAACCTTGGGTTTACCCCTGTGCCAACAAATGGTTCCGTTTCTGGGACCTGAAACTGTGATTGCTGGGAACTGGAAAAAAGAGAAAGATTTGTGCGTAGATCTGTTGTTGTAGTGTGCCGTATTCTACTTGACTTGCAAATCTCTGTACTAAGAAAGAAACTAGATCTGAAGAAAAGAGGTAAGATCTTAAAGCTTTGTGCTTTGATAAAGGTAAGATAAGTGGAAATGTTTTCTTCAAAAATATGAATCTAGGTATGTTTGATAGATTTTGTCCTAGTTTGAAAACTAGGGCACGGTTAGAAGAAAGAGTTGATCTGAATAAATTTGATAGAAATAGAGAAAAATATGGTATTCCTATGCATAGAAAGAATTCTTGGACTAATAAGCGGATGTAGAAACCTAGAAAGAATTTTTGCAGAATGCAGGTCCATCACTGTGATCCCCATGTGCACTATAGGAAAGGTTGGGGATTGTTTAAAAGAAAGAGAGGATTGACACTGTGTTATAATTGCATAAGACTGGGACATCTAAGAATACCCTGGTATAGGCCCTCTTTGTATTTTTTGTAAACCTATTGGTCATGAGGTTGAGGATTGCCCAAGGATGATTGATAAAGTTGAAAAGATGAACATGAGACAAGAAGACTATAAAGAAGGTCAAGAAACTATAGATATGTTAAAGAATCATATAGAAAAAGAGTCAGAAACTATGTTAAAACAGTTAAAAGAAGTAATAGTTGATCACAAAGACATCAGTTTACTAGAGATCTTGAAAGAAAAACAGTTTGTAGTTACAAGAATAGAAGACTTCGACATAGAATGTGTATTGGATGAAGAAACACACATGAATATTGTGCCAGAAAGCACTTGGGAAATTTTGGGAAAGCCTGCTATGATACCTTCCTTAGGAAGGATAGGCTTGTTTAAAGGAAAGATGATAACCCTAGGTGGAAGAGTTACTAATTTACCTATGATTGCTCATGAAACGTCGATAGAAGAAGACTTTGAAGTTATCATATTTATTGAGTATTGTGCCCCATTCACACTTTTAATAGGAAATACTTGGATTGAGAAAGATAAGATCAGAAGGAAAGCAGAGGAGGAAGCTACTGAACAGAAAAAGCAAGAATTAAGGGACTTCATAGCCAGAACAATAGTGCGACTAATAGAAGAACAAGAGGATCAGTCGAAGCAATAGAAAGCCAGAGAATTAGCTGTCATAGTTGAAAGAACACAAGAAGACTTAAAGAAACTGTCCATGCAAGAAAGAAGTATAACCACCCCGGAAATAGCAAAAGAAGGAACATTAACTGCAGAATCTGTAAGAGCACATCAGCAGTGCGAAGTCACTTTACTAGGAGAAGATAAGAATAAGAATGGAAAGAGGAATCCAGAGACTCAAATCATAGGAAAGAAGGTACGAAAGTTTAGTAAGAAGAAAGCCAAGTTAGAAAACCTATGGGAAGTTCCAGAAAAGACTTTGCAAGAGGCAAATTTGTAGAACTTGAACCTCGTCGGAATAGCAGAACCATGCAAAATGATACTTCACCATGGCAAAGCTATATGACCATTGGAGGTGCCCCAACCATTAGAATGACGCTCCAGAACGGATAGAAAAATAGTTATTAACGAAAATACCACCATTGGACCATTGAGACTGTGCCATAACAGATAGATTCGCATTTATGGATGCATTCCTACCCGTTGGAGGGATCTATTATGACATTTTCCTATTTAAACCGTCGGACGCTACGCTGGGACCACTTTTTACAAACCGTGATTATCCAAGCTAATAGAGAATCCATTGTATCATGTTGTACTTTCTAGACATTGCCATCCATTTGATTACCTCTCTTGTCTGTTCGCCTACCCGAGTTATTTGAGTACGAGTGTGAATGTTGGGTGAATGTAGCGCAGTAGAGAAGTTTGTGGAGGATATTATTGTAGACCTCATGGCTGAGAGATTCATGTCTGTACGAATACATGCGTCATCAACTGGAGGATTGCAAGCATCCCCCTTGACTGCACGACGGTCTAGCCGAACCATGACTGAGAAGCGAAGAAAGAATTGCAACAATCTGGCTAATGCGAAGCACATCCCGTCGGTCTTGTCGGAGTACATACCACCTTTGGCTGGTGCGGTGAACTGCGATAATATCCTGTGTGATTTCAAATACATGTTGATTACTGCGTACCTCCCGAAGGGGATACACGTAGTTGGACCATAGTTAGGACTTATTCCATCTCTAAAGAACAACGACTTCAACCTCGGAGACTGGAAGAAATACGCGATGCTCGTGTCACATCGGTATTTGATGAAAACGTATGGGAAGAGGCAACATGTAGTCTCCCAGCCATGGATAAAGGAGCTCACATGATCGATGATATTGAATGTAATGAATATCCTCCACTTCGACCGACATCAGGAGGTTAACGCTTGCATTAAAATCCTCCTTCCATGCTACCATGGAGGATATATGTGGCTTGATAGGTGCGTCACTGTGGATCTGGCATTGATCCACCTCATCATAAGACTGAGCATGCATGGACTAGACCCTCAACAGTTCTACCCAGGGAAGGTTGCAGATCGCTCCCTGGCACAACACATAAAAGAAGACTACAACGATGTAGAAAAGGGAAAGCGAGGCTACAAGGTAGCCTCCATCCGGGATGGCGCAATGCGCCTAGCTTGTCAGCTTATAGTTGGAAAGCTTGTTAGAAAGAATTGGCCGACACAGGCCACTAGTTTTGTAGTAGACCTTGTAGGGAAGTGCGTTGAAGGAATGTAAAGGAATTGGGTGAGTTACCTCATCAACGAGTTGGAAAAGGACTGTTGCAGAGTGCAAGATCATGGATATGAGTTTCATTTTAGTTGGCTACTGGTACTGATCTAATTTATTTCTTGGAAAATGTCGGAAGGAGCAACCTTCTCGAAAGTTGAGCCATCAGAGGCATTGGCTATGAGGTTCTCCACCTTGTGGTACACGAATGATATGGTGAAGCAGTGGAAATCGAATGCGGTGTTCCATGCTTACTAACTACATCTGAAGCATGCCATTGAGGCATTTCCACGAATGATCCCAAACACACTGCACCACTACAGGATGCTAGCGAAGTTCCTCATAGACCGACACTTTATCTACATCACTGGGCGCAGGGATGAAAGTAAGGAGGAGATGCAGTCCTATTATAATATGACCAACGAATATATGGAAGAGATAACCAAAGAATGGCCAATAGAGTTCCTTGTATCGGTCGAAGATGTAGAACTCTCCGACTCCGACATCATCGAAATTCCATTGGTCACCCAGGTTGAACATGATGGACTGACTAGCATGAAGAAAAAGAAGAAAAAAGAGGAAGTGTAGAACATAGAAACTGATGAGGAGGATAGCGCATCAGAGGAAAGTACGTCTGATTCACCTGCAGGAGGAGGAGGCGATGAAGTGAATCTGGAACAAGGAGAGGAAGAATAATAAAAGCAAGCCAAAGGTGAGGATCCCCTTACAGAAGATGAAACATCAAAGAACTGGAAGTTTCTCCATAGAAACCCTCAGCAAGAAAGAAGGCCCGAGCTAATAAGCCTCAGTCAAAGAATGTGCTCATAGAAGATGATATCTATCTCATCATCGCAGCCGTAGAGGATGCCTCAAAGGATATCTTGCAGAGACATGAAGTGAAGAAGGAGACGTTGTATGAAAGAATCAAGAAGCAGTTTAAGGACATACATCAAGATATCTATTCAAGCCGCACAATACCTACTATGCCTCCTTTGTCCAAGATTGAAGAATTAGGGGATGAGCCCGCCTAATTACGAAGATTAGCATATGCAACCTAGGCTCGACTTCGTCAATTCCAAGACAAAAAGGAGGAGGACACAGAGGCCTTGAAGCAAGAAAAGGAGGAGGTCCTAGAGCAACTTCGAATTACGTAGGAGAAAAATGAAATTCAGGTGAAATTCGAGCAAAGATATGCGAAGATACAGGAAGAAAAATACCAACTGCTCATTGAGCAGATTGTGATCAAAGAGACAATGACTAAATAAATTCTCTCTATGTCGGGCTTGACATAGGAGGAAGAAGAGTCAGCTGATATACAAGTGGGGAAGCTCACTGAGGCCATTCAACAGCTTCAAGCAAGAGTAACGGAGCTAGAACTTCAAGCAGTGCCGAGCACTCTGCAAGAAGTGCACGATCAGAGGGAAGAAGCTTCCGGGAACGCAGTAGAAAGAATCAGAGCACTCTCTTCATAGTGTAAGCAAGTAAGTGATTGGAGTGCGTAGACCTATGAGCACCTTTCAAAAGATCCAGAGTTGAGGAAATTGGAAGCATAACTCTAGGAGGCGGAGCGGTAGGCATCTATCATGCAAGAGCAGATTAAGATGCTTGCTGTAGTTGAGAAAATGAAGTGATCACAGGAACAATGCACAATCTAGTAGCAGGTTACTACTATCCAGAGCAAATTCATGGAAGTGACACAGAGACTCTAGCNTAGCTAGTGCAGGATGAATCTTGCACACTTTTTGAATATATTGAGGGCCAAGGCTCACAACTAGACCAAGTAGTTGCAACGATGGAATAGCGCCTGAAAGGGCCCGTTACAGAGAAAGTAATTCAGGAGTTCACCAAGAAAGAGGCTCTAGCAAAGCAGCAAGTAGATGTAGCTTGAGCTAAGATCGAAGCCTTCGAAGTAGCACTGCCCAGATCTAAGTGACTCAGGACGAGTCACAGGTGAGTGTTGGGGGCATGTTGTCCCTTGGCCAAGTTTTGAGGAAACATTGGTTGTGTTTGACCACGTTTGGAACTTTGATAGGTTGGACGAAGGTGGAGCACCCAGGCGAAGCTGAGATCGTGAAATCTCTCTTTTTTTGCGGGACTGTGGACCCAACAAAGGGTTATTAGGGTTTATGTAATAGGTATGGGATGTCGACCTATGGGTTCACCCATGTTTAAGCCCTTTTGTAAATGTATAAATAGATAGCTAAGCAATGTAAGAGGTAGTTACCGGTTACTAGTTACTAGTCATTGATCGACTTATTGCATGACTAGTTGGCTTTGTGCAAGAAGGTGTTAAGGTGTGTATAGCTAAGTGCAAGAATTTTGTAAGTTGCTTTGTGCAATCTGGTTGTGCATGTAAGGCTTTGTGCTATTGAGGAGTTGGCTTTGTGCATTGACCTAGTTCTAGGAAGGAGGATCTGGTGCACAGCTCGCAGATCTCCTGTCCTCTGCGGAATTGGGCTCTATGGCTTTGTACACAGGAGCAAAAGAATGTAAGGAGATTGAATACTAATAAAGAAGAAGAAGAATTTATTGGATGTAGCCCCACACTGGGGTGAACCACATATATCCTGCATTGATATTCTTTGTGTGATGTTGTTGATATTGTTTATGTTGTTTATCTATTAGTGTATTGATCTTTATATATGTTGGATGGATGTATGGATGCTTAGTGCTATATTGATGGTAAATGAATGTTAGATCTGATATGATGCTATGTGCTAAAGGATTAGATATGCTTTGCTACTGCGTTGATCTGTATTAAGGGTTAACCTGCGATGTGAATAAGGTTCAAGAACTAATGCATAATGTTGTTTAAGTTCTCTGTTAAGTGTTGTAATCATAGATTTGTGTCCCAACCTGGTTGTAGATACCCGAGTCCTGCAACCCCCCCTGCCTCTACCTCGGGTTAGACTTTATCTGCTTCATAGGCGTTGTCGAAAGGGTTGGTAGTTAGGGTTTTTTTGGTGCGTTGTTGAAGCATTGAACCCTGGGTCTGCCCCTATGCCAACAAGTGGCCATGTAGACTTGTCTTGATGTGGTCTCTTGTTGACATCTATGGAACATGAAAGAATGCATGAGAAATTGCTAACTTTGGATTCTCTGGTAGTGGAAATAATGGAGATGGTTGAGGACGAGTTGTTGAGATTGGTTGAATTTGGCTACAAATTTAATAAAGCACATAAGATTTTGTTGGGTCATACCTACTCTAGGTATATAAAAATTCCATTGAAAAACAATTATTAGAGTATCGTTGATTCAAATTTTAGGGGGTATATGGTCTAAATTCAGATGCAAAAGTCATAAAGTTATAAAGCTAATAGATTGTCCATGTAGATGCCCATCTCCTCATTAATTAATTGGGTTAACAGGTTGCCCATATGGGTCAAAGAGAGTCCCACCTCTCCATTATTGTATTTGGTTTTATTTCCAACTACTTAGTTAGTTGGGTGGTTATATCTATTATTATAATAATAAAGACTCATTTAATGAGCTCTTTACATTATTGTATTGGGTTTTATTTTCCACTACTTAGTTAGCTGGGTAGTTAGATCTATTATACTAATAATACAGACTCATTTAATGAGCTCTTTTTTACTTTTTCCAATGGACCATTTTGTAATGCTATATAAAGGCCTAGCAAACCTTCTCATAATATCAAGTTATTCATTTTGGCTTCTCTCATATTTTATATTGTTCAATGTGAGATTAATTAGCTCTAAGTGATTTACTAGTAATTAGTTTTAGAGGTGAGGCTTCTCTTTGAGCCTCACCTCCAAGGTACTTCATTTACATGTTTTTTTTTGTCCATGCTTCTTTTCATGCAATATTGACACATCTAAGCTCCTCCTCTCTCGACATTATTGTATTTGGTTTTATTTTCCACTACTTAGTTAGTTGGGTAGTTAGATCTATTATTATAATAATAAAGATTCATTTAATGAGCTCTTTACATTATTGTATTGGTTTTTATTTTCCACTACTTAGTTAACTAGGTAGTTAGATATATTATACTAATAATAGAGACTCATTTAATTAGCTCTTTTTGACTTTGTTCAATGGACCATTTTGTAATGCTATATAAATGCCTAGCAAGCCTTCTCATAATATCAAGTTACTCATTTTGGATTCTCTCATATTTTCTATTGTTCATTGTCAGATTAAGTAGCTCTAAGTGATTTACTAGCAATTAATTTTAGAGGTGAGGCTCCTCTTTGAGCCTCACCTCCCAAGTACTTCAT
>SNQJ01S0042968.1:61652-79989 GCA_010110895.2 Picea sitchensis | reverse complement strand
GCAAGATTGAAATGTCTAAGCTCATCCTCTCTCGACATTCAAGCCATCTAGATCTCATCCCCCTGTTATATCAAGATTTGTCTCACCACATGCAACTTGCTCAGAAGGACTTTTCCATTTCCCTGTGCAGACTTGAAGTCCATTTTTTCAATTCCTAAAGCTAAAAAACATATTTTTCCACATATATGCGTCCTAACAGCTATACAACATGCGTGTACGTAGGTTGCACCATTACAACGTGTGTACATAAGGTTTTTTGCCCAAAATTAAAAATGGTGTCAGGTTTCCATGTCACGTCACATGATCCATGATCCTTGACCTTTCATATGTTGGAAACATTCTGAATCGGCCCTTCGGTTCCATTTGAAGGCTATAAATGGGCCATATCCAAGTTGTGGAAGAGAGGAGAAGAATTTAAATTTGAGATAAAAGTTACTTTGGAGAAATTATTCACTTCATATTGAGTCTGCATCCCTTTGTCTTTTTAAGTCTGAGAACATTGTTCAACCGCCAAGATATTCCCTATTTGATGGAGAGCCTCATTGTCTCTCTTATATGAACTTGCCTTTGGTGGAGGATTGAAGTGGTGGAGGCCCTATTGGAAGGGACTTGGTTTCTCGGTTCTAAGACGTGCCGACATGGAAATTTGTTATTTGTACACTTTTGTTGATCATATTTTAATGGAAATACTATTTTCTCGTGCAACTAATGTCTTGCAAGTATTTGAATTGTTATTCCATGGGAATATTTGCTATGAATATTGATGGATTATGTTATTATATGTGCTAACTTTGTATATTATTACCATATGCTTCCGTATATTGGTTGTTGAGGACAAGTTGTAGGTATATATCTTTGAGTCGAGTGCTCGATGGTGGTCTTCTTCGAACATCTAGACGAGGTAGGCTCTTTATCTTGTCTTGTTAGAATTCTTGTTTATATAGCATACTTGAGATTAGATTTGATTTATGAAGTCATTTCGTCTGTTGTGGTTTACCCCATGCCATAGAGTGATTTTCCTCGTAACAGAATTGGTGACTCCACTGGGGAGGGAATCTTGTTTTGGGGGTTTGGAGTGTTTTTCTCCTTTGATTGCTATCAATTAGCTTGTTTTTTCTTGTCATCTGATTTCTTGACAACCTATTTTCATTTTGAGTCTGAGTTTCTTGGCCTTGTCCTTAAACTAACAATGTTTTAATACATATACGTGGGTTTTCCCTTGACAGACTCGTACATACGTGAGTTGTCATTCTATAAGTGTGTACATACGCGGTTTTTTCTTAAACAATCATGTACATCGTCCTTGTTTGATTGATTGCTAAGTTTGGTGTTTGTTGGGTAAGGTTTGATGGTTGTTGAGTCTTCTTGGGTCTCTCTTATAACTGTTCAATGCCTACAGAGTGATAGGAAACCTTTCTTTGGTTGAATTTTCAGGCAATTTTTCTTTCTCATCATATTTTTCATTGGTTGTCCTTGCATCTTGGGCTGGGTGTTTGCTTCTTGATATCCTACCTGGTTTGTCTCTTTTTTCTTATAGTAGGGTTTATATATCAAGTTGTTGTTCAGTCCTTGCATTTTCAATTCTTTATATTGAAAATACAAAAAAAAAATACATTTTGCATTAGGGCATTTGATCTTTTGGGTTCTTATTATTGATATTGATACATGTATGGAGAGATTGCATCTTATTTGAAATTGCAGAGGTGAATTGAAAGTTGCATTTTTTAAAAGCTTACCAGTTATTGAGAAATGAAGTTAGGACTTTGCATTATATTCATATTCATTTCTTTACTTGCTGAGTCATAACATCATCAATTTCACAACCACATCTTTTGAATAAAAAAACCCACTAATAGCAACACTGATAAATTTAAAATTGATTAGAAATGATTTGTTTTCCAGGGTGGACAAACTAGCTTCAGATTTAGAGACTTGGAATATGATTTTGTGAGTAAACTTCTCCAAGGCTATTAAAATCAACATATGTGTCTGAATAAGGGAGTGGTGAAATCCATTGTATAATTGGTGACATCAGGAGGCTCCACTCACACCGGAGTTAAGCACGAGGTCAGGTGAAGTTGGTTGAGGAGATATCCCTCAAATACCTTCTTAGTGTCAAGGATATTTCTATGGATCTATTCATATATGGTGGTCTTTCTATTACCTTTACCTGTGTAAGATGCGGTGCTTTTGAGATTTTAAGATTTGTTACCCTTCCCATATGGTGGACCTGACTTACGACTATTCACCTATGCCTTGGTTATATCATGGTGGCTTAGTTTCTTGACATAGGTAGCCACATAGGTTACTTGTAGGGGTTATTCTCCAGGTACCCTGAGTCAGATAAGGGTCGGACAACACAAATCCTTTATGGAGGATTACCTCTCCAGGGGGATCTGACCGACTATGTTGTTAATCCCACGAGGTCCCTTATAACTGATTCTGATACCTCCGATCTTTTGAAGGGAGTCTTAGGCCCCTCTTGGGAGAGACATACCTACTTTAGGGAGGGAGGTCCCTTTCAACCACTTTATCTTGTTTTTGTGCATATTGGCCTTTTTGTTTATTTTGGTCTGCTCTTTGATTGTTAGTTGGCCTTAGGATTTGTTTTTATATCTCAATTATTGAGTCATCATGGAGCCACACTAGCTTCCTCGCAATTCTCTCCATTTGTTGAAGTTACCACCGCATCTTGAGTCTTTTCCTTCTAAAAGGTGTAAAGTTATCAACCATGGTACACACACCTCCACCTACCAAAATTGTGGTCATACAAGTATGAGTACTGAGTTGAGTCATAAAGATACTGGGAGTCCTTTGACTCCCATACATACCATAGTTAATGGAACTCCTTTTATGCCTTCGACCACTACGATTGTAGTTCCGGAGGTTCCTATCATCACTCCTTTCCAGCGTATAGTTAATACTCAACCTATAGTAACAAACCCTTTTCGGTCTATTTTTAGTTCGTCGGGCTACAATACCCAGTCCATCCCTTAGGCATCTAGCCCTTTCTCTTATGGTATGTTGAATTTCACATCAGATGTTCATCCTCCATTCTAGCATCTAATCTGAATCCTAGTATTGGAATTGGGGGCATGGCTCCTCCTCATATTCAACTCTCATTTGGCAGAGCTCATATTCCCTAAACGAATCCTATTGTTGGAAGCCTACCTTCTTTTCACCCTGGGTGCAATCCGAGTCTTAATGTTCCTAGATGGAGTAATCAACCAGACGGATAAGATGTTGCTTAGGTTCCTTCCTTTACACCTACCTCCTCCACACCGATTCCGACCAACACATTTGGCATGACAAATCCATCTCTATCCTCTGAATTTCCACCCGAAGGAGGTCAGTTTCATACTTTGGGAAACCCCCAACCTAGAGCTACTCCAGTTGGGGGGAATATTTACAAACCTCATCATAACATTCCTACTGGAATGATGCCCAACCAACCCCTTATGAATTAGTTTGGAGGGGGTTTTACAATCCCAGAAAAGGCCATGGTGCATACCCAAACCCTGGATGGGATGAGATTCCCCAACATCAATATTTGCTAGGAGGTTGGGGCCAGATGTTGTAGCCCCGTATCCCTTTTCTAGCCATGCTCAATTTTCTAGAATTATCAAGATTAATGAATGACCCAGTGTGTCATGACCTGACATGGCCCCCCGTCACCACCAAGATTCCTTCAAATATTATTAAATTCGAGTGCAAGATTGGTGAGGATCTTGGTAGTCACCTCACTAATTTTCATCTTTGGTGCTCTTCCAATTCCATTGACGACAATTCTATCATTTAAGATTGTTTCAATGCACCCTCATGGGGGTTTCAACAAAATGGTACATAGAGCTACCAGGGGGGACATACGAGAATTTTAATCATATGGTTTTAGTTTCCCTCAACCTTCCAATTGCCGATTTTTTACGATATCATCATAGAAATTTTGTCGTCCCTCCTCCACGACAAAGCCACCCACATCTCGGATCACATCCAAGAGTGGCGTAGACAGAAGAGGTTGATCAAAGCCTACATTCCTCCAGAGTTCCTGTTGGAATGGTTTCTTACGTCTTTACTGCCTTATATTTCAAAGGATGTCTCTACATCCGAGGTAACATCTGAAGAGGAACTGATTTTTAAATCCCAGCAGTTAGATCTCATATATGCTTAGTCTGGGATGTTATACAAAATTTGTCCCAACACATTAAGGTCAAACTATGACCCCAGGAAAAATCTCGAGCCTCATGCCGATGGAATTATACGCTCCACAAATGTTAAATCTATAGACTTGGTGACAAGCCAATTGAAAGATTTGTCTCTAAGACAGTATTTAGGATGACAAGCTTCGTCTTTGTCCTCCACTCTCACTCAGTTGGCGGATGTACATTTTGTGCAGTTGTCGACCAACCCAAATAGTAACTAGAAACCAAGAGGGAATAAAAGGAAAAGACATGGTAATAATCGTAAGGGTGGGAGGAATAATGATAATAAACCCAAGGACAATGCTAACAATGATAGATTGAAGTTTAATGTTGGTGAGGACAAGAAAGAGAAGCGGAAGGTGAAATTCCCTTGTAATATTTGTATTGATGATCACCTTACCCATGTGTGCCCCAAAATCGAGGAAGTTGTGAGCTCCTCTAATGCCGAAAATGCAGTGAGTGGGAGTCAAAACCCACTGGCGCAAGACAGTGACCATCTATGCATAAATATAGTCAAGTCTCATATTAATGTAGCCACTCAGTCTCACGATTATAGTTCTTCACAGGCTATTGCAGGTCTAGAGACTCCCCCTCCTCTGGAGATGCCTTTATAGATAAAAAATCCAGAGCCTCCACCTCGTATTCTGAAAGGAGTGCTCAAATGCTCTACCCACACCCCTAATGCTAGAGCTGCATAGAATTACTCTATAGTTAAGGATTTGGGTCAAACCCCTTGTGCGATGTTGTATTTGGAGGTACTCTAGACGTGTCCTTCACAAAGGAATTCCTTATTATCTGTGTTAGGAGCTATAGACCCCTATGGCTCTAAGGTTATCAAGTTTGACGTCATGGATGTGAAGCCTCGCTTTCCTTACCATGTGTACCTTCAAATCCATGTGGATTACTCAAAGTATACCATCAAACATACTGTTAATAGTGAAGGCATTGCCACGTGTCTGATGTCCCTAACCTATTGGAAATCCATTGGCTCTCCAACCGTCTCTCAATATCCAACCATGTTGACTGCATTTTATTGACGTTCTTTCTGTACCCATGGTATTCTTCCTACCTTTCTGGTCTAGTTAGGTGGGAAGACAGTGGAGATGGACGTCGAGGTGGTTGATGTGCCCTTTGACTATAACTTATTACTAGGGTGTAACTGGACTTATTCTATGACTGTAGTCATATCATCTCTTTTCTGTACTTTATGTTTTTCTCAAGATGAGAAAATTGTGATGATCGATCAGTTTTCCTTTGCGCACACTATATCCAATGCATCAGTTGGACCTTCGATCCTAGTGATCGATAATTCTCAGTAGAAAACTGAGGATACTAGTTTCAGAATGTATTCCTCCCTTATGGGTACCTTTGATTTCGTGGCACCAATTCATCATATCTATGCCATGTCTAGTAGGTTTGCTTTGTCAATGAGGTCCATTCCTTTCCGCACTTCGTATTTTAATGATCCTTGGACCCTACCTTCCCTGAACTTGTCTTGTGAAGGTCAGTCACATATTGGAATGGTGATGCCACTGTCAGCGGTAGAGCTAGCGTATCAAGTTGTTCTTGACTCTACTGTCGACCCAGATCCTGTCCCCTTGCAGACAGATGAGGAGGATCCTGTTCTCTGACCCATATGGGCCACTTCATATTCTTACTCACATGATTTCCATGATGATACTTTACCTTCGAATGAAGTGATCTTAGAGGCCATGAATGGTTCTGATAGGCCATGGGATGATATGAATCATCACTCTTACTTCCTTCCAGATCTTGTTAGGATCGAACAAGACGATTTTAGATCTACCTTGAGTGAGATATTCAATCACACCGTAGTTTCACTTGATACGCATGACATTTATGCCGAAGGAAACATGGTGAGTATTTATCCTAACGTCATGATCAATATCTCTTCTATTCCTGGTAAAGTTAAAAATGTATATATCGGTGCAGATTGTTTTCCTGAAGAAATTCAGATCTACACCGAGCTCTTCAAGGAATTCCATGATGTATTCTCTTGGTCATATGAAGAGATGCTAGGAATCGACCCTCACATTGTCGAACATGAGATTAAAACCTATCCGGATGCTAACCTGTTCGACAATGACTTAGAGTTGTTAATCCTAGGAAGGCCCCTACTATTAAGGAAGAGGTGGAGAAATTTCTCAATGTAGGTTTTATCTACTCGGTTTCCTTGACTAAATGGGTATCCAATCTCATTCCTGTGAATAAGAAGCAGGGAACCATCCATGTGTGTATGAAATTTTGAGACCTGAATAAGGCCTATCCTAAAGAAAACTTCTCGACACCTTCATTGATTATATTCTCGATGATTGTGTGGGAAGTGAGGTTTTTTCTTTTATGGACAAATTTTTAGGCTACAACCAAATTCAGATTAAACCCAAGGATCAACATAAGATGACATTTATTTGTCCTTGGGGTACTTTTGCATACCAAAAACTGCTTTTCGGCCTTAAAAACGTCATAGATAACTTCCAACGACCCATGACCTTCTCTTTTCATGATCTCAAGCATATAGTCAAATATTACCTTGATGATCTAGCTACTCACTCTCGCAAGAGAGTGGATCACTCTACCCACCTTCGACTAGTTTTTGAGAGATGACGCTATTATCGCATCTGTTTGAACCCTCATAAGTGCATATTTTGTGTTAGGTAAGGTTGCATTTTAGCATTCTTAGTCTCTAATAGTGGGATCATGGTGGATCCTTTAAAGGTTGAGGAAATACTTCGATTACCTCGCCCACACACTATTCATCAACTTCAAGGTTTACAGGAGAAAGATGAATTCTTACGCCGGTTTATAGTAAACTATGCCAATATTACTAAGGGTTTCATGCATCTTTTGAAGAAGGACACTCCATTTATATGGGATGAGTGAGCCCAGGAATCATTAGATGCTCTTAAAAAAGCCTTGGTATCGATGCCTCTATTGAAGCCTCGAGACTACAATAGAGATTACTTGCTTTATATTACCGTGTCTGAAGGGACGATTGGTATGGTTTTAGTTCAAGAGGATGATGAGATCCATGAGAATGTCGTTTACTATCTTATTCGTAACTTAGTCGACCCTGAACTCAAGTACTCTCATGTTGAGAAGCTAGTTTGGTTGCCGTACACATGGTTGAAAGATTATAACACTATATATTGCTTTGCAAAACTATCGTAGTTGCTGATGTCAACTCATTTCAGTATGTTATTACTAGGAGTATCATAGGGGGAAAATATAATAAATGGATTGTCATCTTGCAAGAGTTTGATCTTGATTTTGCTTCGGCAAAATCCAAGAAATTGCTAGTTTTTTCCGATTTAATATCGGACTTCCCTCGGTTAGATGAGGATGTTATTCATGTCGATTCATTTACGAATGAAAACATTTTCCTTGTCTCATCTTCGGACCCCTAGTATGGAGACATTTTTATCTATCTTCAAACCTTGAAGTTCTCTCAGCATCTTTCGAGAGATGATCAATGGCGCATACAATATCAAGATAAAAACTACCTTATCATCGACAACACTTTGTATTGCTTAGTCATAGATAATATCCTACATCATTGCATGAGTCATGAAGAGGTTGAGTCCGTTCTTAATGATTGTCACAGTGGGGCTTGTGGTGGTCATCTATATAGGCTTGCAACAATCAAAAAGATTTTGTGAGCCGATTATTTTTGGCTTTCTATTTTTAAATATTGTGTCAAAGAGGTCAAGAAGTGTCACCCTTTCCAGGTGTTCACTCAGATTATTCTCTCGCATCCAGGTACTCTTCACCCAGTCATCACAATTAGTCACTTCACCAAGTGGGGAGTGGATTTTGTGGATTGAAACCCAACTTCGGCTGGGGGGAATCAACATATTATCGTGGGCATAGAATACTTTACTAAGTGGGCCAAGGCCCTACCTACAATTAAATTTGATGGTAAGACTGCTGCATTTTTCGTGTTCAATCAAATTATAGCCCAGTTCGGAATCCCGAGTGAGATTGTCACTATTCATGGCAGTCAATTTCAGAACAAAATGATGAAAGAATTAGCATCAAAACTAGGGTTTAAACATGGTCATTATTCCCCTTATTATCCCTAGGAAAATGGACCAGTAGAGGCCGTGAACAAGTCTCTCAAGACCATTTTGCAGAAAACTGTCAGCCATGGCAAATATGACTGGCATCTTATGCTTTACCCTAAGCTTTGGGAATACCGAACCTCGAGTAAGACTTCCAATGGTTTTTCTCCTTTTCAGTTAGTACACGGTGTGGAGTTGATTCTTCCTATTGAATGCCAAATCCCTTCTCTTAGACTGGCAGTTAATCTCCTACCTAACACTTCCGATCTCAAAGAACGCCTCATACACCTAGAGAGTCTAGATGAGCAATGTCGAGATGACTCTATTGCTATCAAAGTGAATAAACAACATGTCAAGGTCCAATATGATAAGTTTGTATGCCCTCGGCAACACACTAAGGGTAAATTGGTCCTTTTGTATGACCAAGCAAAAGAACTACTGGGGGTATGCAAGTTCAACCCCATGTGGCACGGTCCTTATATCGTGTGATGGGTCTTAGAAAAATGAGCCTACGAATTAGAATTTTATGAAGGGAATGTGTTGGTTGAGGCCAGAAATGGGCTCTACTTGAAAATATATTATGCTTGAGCCTCAAGCTTGGATGTAAATCTTTTTATACTAGTGTATCTTAGTGTATATATCTTTTCCCCTTTTGTCATTGGCTTGCTTATTGATTTTTCCCTTGGTTGGAAGATGTCAACAGAGTCTTCAATTTACTTAGGATTCGAAGACGGTCCTAGTCGTCATACACAGAACTTGGCTTCCACCGCTTTGGTTGTCTGCTCATCTGAGGTTCAACTGGTGTCTTCAGGTGGCGTTTTTCTAGGGCCATCAATGAATAATGTGGTTGAATATAGCAAAGTTATAGAGATTTTAAGCAATTTCGTTTCACATGGTATTCTTTATTTAAAAGTTTGCCTACATTCCCAGTTAGTAGTATGTCAGTTGAACGACAGTTACCGTGTGCGAGACCCTTCTCTACTCCAATGATTCCTATGGGTACGACTTTTGGAACAACATTTTGATTTTATTACTTATAATCACATACCTAGAATTTCTAATTATGCATCCAATGCATATGCTAATTATGTTTTAGATTGGAATTTTTCACATAACTAATGTAAAATAAAACACATTCACCATTGTACACATTGTAATATAAGTAAAGTGGAAGACCAATGTTTTTATATTTCATTTCTTCAAAAAATATGGTGTTATAGTACAAAATTGGGGCTCACACCCTCAAAATACATATATAGCTGCTCGATAAAATAAACATGACATCTACGCTTGTGGAACTAGATGTGTGTCATGATATCATACTACGAAATTTGTGAGACATCAGAAGAGTCACACACACGCATGGGGCACACCCACCACCTGTCGTTGCATCACCTTTGGCAGATCCTCTACCTATACCATGGGAATCCTATGCATCAAATGAGACAGGTTTCCCTGCACATTTTTAAGCACTCTCTCCACATCTCCTCCCATTGGCTCATCCCCCCAGTGCCTTTGCCGGTGTCATGGTAATCCATCTAGTCATCATGGACCCACATCTGATAAACAAATAATTTTGTTAAATACTTGACACCATCCATAAACATTTGCGTTTTTATTTTCTTTAAAAAAACACAAAAAATGAAATATATTTGAAAATTGTTTCATACCTATGTCCCCATAGGAGAAAATTGGTGGAAATGGCATGTCTAGATCTCCTATGAAGTCAATCCCTGCTTAAGGATAGTCCTCCAAGGCTATCACTAGTCAACGCCACCAGAAGAAGAACTCATCGTTGTAGGGGGTCGGTACCCTGCCACCTCCCAAACGCCTCATCACGTCGGTCCACCATGACATGGATGGATTGAGAAACCTATGAGGAATGATATCGATCTAGGGCACAATCTTGGAACCCGCTTGAAGAAAAAACTACACAAAATAGATGTGAACCCGAAGTTCCTCTTCCTACAATGTTTGCAGTCTATCAATTAGCTCTTCATGGTAGATAGTAGTGAGGTGCACCAATCATATTCTACGGGTCATAAACACTCCATGGAATAGAACATCATTGGCCTTGACGCCCGATGCAATGAGGTTGACCCCATGATCCTTGTCATCACGAGAACAATGATCTTTAAACTCAGGTTGTTGATCGCTCGAATAGGGAGTTGGCTCCCTATCTTTTATGTTCCTGCAACTCAGTGAGTGGCGATGTAGTCATCTATGTTCATGCCACTCCTAGATCCCCTGGATTTGAGTTTCACCACCTCACCCCGAAGCAAAAACCCTGTAATAAAGTATATATCCTTGACTTGATTTCTCAATGGTTTCCCATCAAGGTTGAAGGCCTCTCTATCTAGATCCCAAAAGTTCACTAGCATTTGGAGCAACCACACTTGAGTCCTCATCCCTTTGAGAGTCAAAAACTTATGAATCCTAGATATTTTTAATGCTATTTGGGCCCCCTGGATCTCTTTCCACTGTAGCATCAACTTTCTCATGCTCTCTTTCTCTCCATTCCACTACCATCCTGCAAGAAAAATTCAAATTTTGAGTCAAATTCCTTTAAAAAACACCAAGTTACATATTTGTACGTGAGCTGCAGTTTACATAGTCACATATAGGGCTGCATATACACGGTCTATTTTGATAACAATCATGTATAAGGATACGTATACGTGACCCGATGATCTACAACGCGTGTATACCCTAATTCCTAATTTGCGCATTAAAATACTCAAAAAGTGAGACCTAATTTCAAATTCTAATCCACAGGAAATGAAGAGGAGGGAAAGAATACTTGCTTGGTCTAGACGGTTGTCCTTTCAGTCGCCCATAGCTCCTGCAATCGACACTTGAATATCGTGGGAAAATTGGTCCAAAATGCACTATTTGGGTAAAAATGTGAAATGGTATGGTAAATTTGGTTATTTTTACTATTTATAGAAAACATTTACCCAATTTACATAGTTTTTGCTAATATTTTGTCCTAGTGGACTAATAGTGTCATCGAAGGAGTTGATTTTGGTGGTTTTATCTAGGGATTCTTGCAATTTATAGCATCATTTCTCATGTTCATAACTTTGGCAGGTATAATTTCTTTGACCTGCACGTAGGATAGGTCGTCACTCCATTTTGCACACTTACATTATCCTATGACTGTGATTCATATACCTTAGGTATGATCCCATTTTTTTAGTGACAAAAAAACCCCTTACTGCTACTAGAAGTGTTGTTAATGAATGGTAGAGGCTTACCAAACATGGGTGCCCTAGTTAGAACCTTTGTGCCATCTGGTGCACATGCAGAGATTATTCCATAAAGATCAGGAGCCCTTTATAGTGCCAATATGACTTTGCGTTTGAGCCCCGTATTCTTACTCATGAGCATGTTGACATATACCTTTGTGTCTCCCACAAGTCTTGTTTAAGCTCTTTTTCGACTCTCTCAAAAATAGAAAATATTGTTGAGTGAAATTGTCTCTTTCACACTTGTAAATTTGATTTGAAAGGATGTCTATTTGGTGTAAGTATAACCCTTTTCCAGACCAAGTAGACTAAATTTATGAAAAAATGAATTATTTGGAGTTAAGTTGTAATTGCATATCATTCTCTTGCTTGCAATATTGAACCTATTTTTGGTTCCCGCTTTCGCATTATAAGCCTATTACCCCAGCAATTTGCATCATCAGCCAAGAAAATCCTAGTTTATATCCTTTGCATCTTGACACCTGATACCCTAAGAGGAAACATTCCCCTGAGTGTCCATATTCTGCATGCACCTCCTTGCATTGAGCATAGTTATGTTCCACTGTTGGAACTAGTTTCTTACTCACGACACTCATTTCCTCCTCTGTATCATAGCATTCATTTTTCTATGAAAAAACAAAAAAGGACGGGCGAGAAAATAGTTTTATCTCATGTTGGCAGTAGTCGTGTCACCTTTGAAGAGAGCACAACCTTTTGAGTCCACTTTTCATCCAAAGTTTGGGTTTAGCATGACCTTAGGAAGTTGATCTTGTTAGTTAGAGTTTACTCCTCCGACTGGTTAGTATTCCAGTCCCTATGGAGAGTTTTATTGGTGCCTCCTGCATCACAAAGTTTCATCATTGATTCTATGCTTCCAGAGTCCTCCATATGTCTCATTCTCTTGTTCAAAGGATGTCTATAAGCCTGTGTCATCCATTTCTCATAACTCTTGACTTTTCATGTCGGCCATACCCTCAGTGTGTCTCAGAGTTACATGAAGTTGTTATCCTACGATGCACCCTAGTCCTACTTTCCTTATGAGTAGGTAACCATGAAACCAACAATCAACATCTCCTCATTGGTCGTTGACTGGGGGGTTTTACTTATGTTCGACGGAAAGAAATCTATTCACACATTTTGATTTGTGCAATGTCTTGGATTCCACTAGCCTTATTGGTGGTTTCCTCACCTTTGTCGACAATTTTCCTTATTGGTTGTTATTCAGAGGGTATTTTTCATACACTGCTTGTATCTAGTACATGCGAAAGACACATAGGGTCCTTGGTTCGTGAACATCTTCTTCATCTGAGTTCCTCCAAATCATCAATCTATTGCTTTGTACCTCGTGTTGATTAATGAGATATGCCTTAATGCTCTCCTTTCAGCGGGTCTCCTTACATATACTTCAACTCATCTATTATGGAAACAAGGCTTAGAGTCCTATGAGTACCCAAAGGCTTTTAGTCATCAGTGGTAGGTTCTCTCATCATCAATAGTTGGGAATACATCAATGTCTCCTGATCGATGGATTCTTTAAGTGTTTGAAATCAACTCCTTTATTCACACTTGTAAGAATGTACTCTATGCCTTGATACCTACTTTCATCATCGATAGGTTGTCTCATGTTTGTTAACAATATACCTTAATGATCGGTAATCAAACGAAGTCTCATTGTGTTCGAACTCAACTCCTTTATTCACATGATGTAGACTTGCACCTTTGGCAGATCGTGTAGAAGACTTGAAGACATCAGTTCATAGTCACATCTTTCATGATATGTTACTATCATTCATTGGACTAGTACCTATATGAATTCAGTGATCATGGGAGATCAAATTGTACTCCATTGTATAAAGATATCTTCAGATTGATTTTGAGACTGGTTTTCATTTGGCCTTGTTTGTGACCATGACAACCTATGGCATGTATCTATTGTTGTATTGCCTATTCATGGCCATTAACGATTGTTTGGTATATTTCCACATGGATCTGTAGTGTAATTCAAATTGGTTGCCATGTGCATAAAGTCATTATGGATTGTAATACTCTTATGAACAACTAGTTTGTCCAACTGGGTCTCCATTACTCCTCTTCTAGGAATTATAATGCATTTCAGCCATTGCAGATACTCCTCTAACCTCACACATTAGGGGGCATCTGTTATAGCAAGATTTTACTCACCCCATGCAACTTGCTCAGAATGCATTTTCCATTTCCCTATGTAGACTTGAAGTCCCATTTTGTAATTCCCAGAGATAAAAAACATATTTTTCCACATACACATTCCCTAACAACTTTACAACATGTGTATATGTAGGTTACACCATTATATCCCGTGTACATTGGGTTTTGTGCCCAAAATTAAAAATGGTGTTGGGTTTCCATGTCACGTCACAAGATCCATGATCCTTTAAGAATTCAACTTTGAGAGCAAAGTTACTCTGGATAAATTATTCACTTCATATTGAGTCTGCATCCCTTTGTCCTTTTAATTCTGAACACATTCTTCAACCCCCAAGCTCTTCCCTATTTGGAGAACCTCATTGTCTCTCTTTTATGAGCTTGCCTTTGGTGGAGGATTTAAGTGGTGGAGGCCCAGTTGGAAGGGACTTAGTTTCTCGGTTCTGAGACATGCCGAAATGAAAGTTTGTTATTCATACATTTCTTTTGATCATATTTTAATAGAAATACTCTTTTCTCGTCCAATTAATGTCTTGCAAATATTTGAATTGTTATTCCATGGACATATTGTTTATGAATATTGATGGATTATGCTATTATATGTGCTAAATTTATATACTAACACCATATGCTTGCGTATCTTGGTTGTTGAGGACAAGTTACAGGTATATAACTTTGAGTCGAGTGCTCAACGATGGTATTCTTCGAACATCTGGACGAGGTAGGCTCTTTAACTTGTCTTGTTAGAGTTCTTGTTTATATAACATACTTAAGACTAGAGTTGATTTCTGCAGTCGTTCCATTTGTTTTGGTTTGCGCCATGCCATAGAGTGTTTTTCCTTGTAACACCCCCAAGATCTGGATCAATCGTGTTAAAAAAAGAATAATTAGGGCTATATGCAAGCCTAGGGACCTTAAAATCATTACAAATTGGAGATCAATTACCTTGTTGAATGTATTCCCCTACAAATGTTGTCCAAGGCATTGGACATATGCATCAATGGACCTTGTCCTTCTTGGTTTGTAGAAACAAGTCCAACAAATTTGTAATTTTCAGAAGTTTCTCATTTGACACTGACAAGTTGAAAAATAAGAACCACTCATCGTTTAAATGGAAACTCGCATGCTGATTGTAGAGTATGACTCCATCCAATATTTATTCCAAATTCATGACATCACTCGTGCTCACTCCTTCCCAAAATTCTCTTTGACCTTGAGGATGAGATTATGTTGCCAAATTGCCTCCTTTCTAATGGGGTATTGAAAGTAAATTCCATCAATCCAATGGAAATGACACAAGGTTGTGAAAAAGGAATTATAGCATGTCAAACAATGGTTGTAGTCCATCACCTTTGATGAGAAAATACAAACTAGTATTGATAAACCTCATGACTTACTAAAAGTTGACAACGTTTGTCAACACTAAGATGCTTAATTGAGAGATTTCCTTCACTAGCTTCAAACAAGAGAACAACTGATGGAGGACATTTTCAAGGCCCTGTCCTAGAAAGGAATCTTTTGAAAATAACTCTATGATGAAGATAACCAATGAGTGGCTCATCAAGTAAGAGGATATTGAG
The DNA here is from genome assembly GCA_010110895.2 of Picea sitchensis. Taxonomy (NCBI): domain Eukaryota; kingdom Viridiplantae; phylum Streptophyta; class Pinopsida; order Pinales; family Pinaceae; genus Picea; species Picea sitchensis. Next base: position 64,702 of record SNQJ01S0042968.1, on the reverse strand, counting down.
GAATATTCCATCAATGATTATAGACTAGTTTTTAGTCTCAAGGCCCCATAGAAGAACACAGGCTGGCCATGTATACTTGTCTTGATGTGCTCTCTTGTTTACTTCTAAGGAACATGGAATAATTCATGAAAAATTGCTAAGTTTGGATGCTCTGGCAGTGGCACTGATGGAGATGTTGAGAACGAGTTGTTGATATTGGTTGAATTTCACTACAAATTTAATAAAGCACATAAGATGTTTTGGGGTCATACCTACTCTAGGTATATAAAAATATCATTGAACAACAATTACTAGGGTGTTGTGTTAAAAAAATAATAATTAGGGCCATATGTAAGCCTAAGGGCCTTAAAATCATTACAAATTGGAGATCAATTAACTTGTTGAATATTTTTCCCTACAAACGTTTTCCAAGGCCTTGGACATATGCATTAAGTAACTCTTACCTAAGATCATTTTCCCATAATAGAGGAGTTTCATTAGAGGGTGTTTCATTCTAGATAATGCAATAACATTTTCGTAGGGTATTGAAAGGGCAACATGTCTCAAATTCATTATTCTTGACTTTGAAAAAAATTATGATAAGTTTGAGTGTCTCTTCATTTGGGCATGCTCAAGACCCTAGGTTTTGGTAAATTATCTCTTACTGCATATGAGACACACATATCCATAGACAAATGTAATTCCAAGGATGCGAGGATTATTAGGTCCCTCTAAAAAGGTTACCCATTGAACCTAGATATTTATGTCATTTTTCTCCCATAATAAGGACCTAGAAAAAAAGTGCATGGTTAATTTGTATAAGATTTGTTCATCATGACCATATATTTTTTATTCTTCGAGATTCAAAATATGGTGGATATAACCCAATTTCATAGACAAATCCTTTAGGACTTTCTTACTTGGCTAGTTTATTAGGTTTTATCCTAGATCCAACCATGCCATATCTTTAATTTCCTTGACACCCCCTTCATTTTTCAGGGTTCACCAAAGGACATTTGGGACATGGTTATTACATGTGTGGAAATGAACATTGAGAAGTAGGGAATGAATATTGTAGCTTTGGTTGCTAAATTTTAGATATGTATAAAGTCAAAGTAGCCACCCAAGTGTAATATTCCTTCTATTACGTCCCATCTATTAATGCTTACCAATAGCTCAATAAATATTTGTGTACCTTTCTCTACGCTAATATAAATGGGAGAAAAGGTTTTTGCAGTGTATTTTGCAACCATAGAGACCAAGGAGGAATGTGGATTATTAAGACACGTATCCAAGCCAAGTAACTTTGTCCAAAATGGTTTTTCAAAGGAAATATGAAGGAAATGGAACTTGGAAAGTGATTTTGAGAAAGTACATTCACTTGGGATCCCCCTAGGAAAGAAGTCTTGTACAATTATCACTTTGAAAACTCTCATTGTCAATGTTAGACAATGTGAAGGTGAAATTTTAAATTTTGTTTCGTATAGAGTACTTTGAAGGCTAGAAGGTCATTAAATCCCATCTTAGTTGGTAAGACTAAAATATCAAGTCCAGTCTAACTTTGAATGGAAATTCCTTATGGTGGTCCCTTATTCCATTGCATGAATGAAAACTTCCAACCAACTCACTATGGTTCTTAGCCTTGATATATTTTAGAAGAGACATCAACACTATCAAGGACATATGTGATGCCTAGATTTGACATTAAATACCTTTCATGGAGTTGAAAGTCAAATTTTTGCTAGCTAATATTCTAGAAATGTTGGCATTTGATTGAATCAAAGAAATTATTATTCTCTCTTCTCATAAAGCTAGGCTTGCAATATTCTAAACCCTCATGGAAGGGTTGAAAATGAAACAAGGCTAAGGAATTTAACAAGTACAAATCCATTGATGGTTATACATGGTTCTATCATAATCATATCTTGGATGGTTAGTTGAATAAACTTTGGTAGCTCAAATCTAAGCAAATGACTAGGGTTGATTGGTTGTAGTGTTTAGAAACCCTGTTGAGCCCAAAAATGGATTTATTGTGTTGCCCCTCATTATTGGGGGTTTGAAACTTAGGAATACGTTGATTCAACTTGGAATCCTTTAGCATTGCCACTTTATGGTAGACCCAAAAATCCCACACACCTTTTTTGGTACTATGTATATGCTAAGTCCACTTGGGGTCATATTATTAAATTACGTGGCCAACTACTCACTATTTCCATATCCTAAAAAATTTCTCTCTTAGGAGCACTAGGGATTCAATAAATGAACATATGACATAAGCATGTTCATTCATGGGATATTAAAGAATACCCCTAATTTCACTAGATATTTAAAAATTCCCCCCTAAATTCTTTTGGTGAACCCCCCTCCCAATACATCTATCCAATTTATAAACTCCATATTTTTACTATATATCTAGGTATCCATTTTTTTGTGGAATTTTTAATAACCCTTTTTATTTTTACCCTTAATACATAAACATGAAAAAACTCTTATAAGCTTGTAATCACAAAAATAAAAAACAAAAAAACAAACAAGTGGACCAACATCTGAACACAGGGATATGCCACTATAGTAAGATAGCCTTGGGTTAAAGGGTTTGGTGTTATGCTACTTTCACCCCTCTCTTTAGTGTAATACATGTTGATGCATTCGCTGAGGAAAGGGTTTATGTATCTGGATATCTATTTGTAGAAATAGAAAGATGACTTTCTTCGAGTCGTAACTCTCCATGCCTTAGATATTTGATCTCACGTACATATTAAGAAATATATATAAAGCTTATCTTTGTAGTAATATTTAAGCAAGTGATCTACCCCATAACCCATTCTTGTTTTCTTGTCGTTCAGAGCAAAATACACTCTCATTAGGTGAGATGAAATAGATTGTGATGCTAAGGCTCAATATGTTCTAGGGGAATTACTACTATCCTTTAGGTAGAAATGAATCATTTCTTCCTTGTACTCTATCATTGTATTATGTATTTTCATATATTATGTTTCAGTTTGAACATAACACAAGGAGACTATTTTATATGAGGGGTCAGACCCATCTTTCCAAATACAAAACCTAAT